>CABIKL010003822.1:0-10427 GCA_902196195.1 Aptinothrips rufus | reverse complement strand
CAAATGTATATATAAACCCCCACCCATACTCTCCTGGATCCACACCTGAAGCGCAGGTTTGGATTGCAATTACTGTAGTCTCGAAGACAAATACAGCAGTGAAGTTTGGTGCTCGTATTGAACAAGAAATAACAAGTGAAGCATAAGCCAGTTCAAGTGCAATCTCTAGCACGCATAGAAAGAGGGCAACATCGTCGTTACCGGGCAGTTACAGTCCGACCGTTGCTCAGTGTGGACGAATAATTTTTAGACAATTTTCCCGTATTTTAAAGTTTACGTTTTGGACGAAAGGTTTAGAAAATTCAGGGCGAAAAAGACAATTCAAACAAAATTAATTTCTTACATAAAATTTTGTTCCCCTTTCTTCTTTTTGCGGAGATAAAATTTTCCTAATCTTGGCGAAGTTTTGTCTACAATCCTTGGCCACTCTGCTGCTGCTATTCCCCTGCTACACCTGTTGAGTGCGCAACTAGGAACAGTGGGGATAAGACACAATACAGTTCAAAGGCGAGAGTGTCTCGGCTAGACTCTGCAGCGCTCCGGGCGAAGGGAAGGGGGCAGCCCTGCAGGTCACTCCAGCCCACCGGGTCCAGCGCAGGCTCCAGCGCAGGCTCCAGCGGGGCCACCAGCTGTTGTTTTCCCGCTTTCGAAATCGCAGCGCCCCTAGAGGCATGGAACGGAAGCTGCCCTGGCATCTCTTTCATTCTCGGTCTGCTCTGCGCCAGGCCAGGCCGCCGGCCGGGCGGTGTGGTTCTGGAGAGGGGGAGCCAGGGGAGCAGACAGCCCCCTGCCCACCCTGCCCTGCCGCCCCAGCCCCAGGACCAGGGACGGGACGCCACGCCGCGCCACGCCACGCCACGCCGCGGCGGGCTGCAGAGCTTGCAGAGACCCCTTCTCCTCCAGGCCCCTTCTCCTCCCCTCTCCTCAGGTTACAGGTGTTGGCACTGCCGCTTGGTCCAGCGCCAGTCTAACAAAGGATTCTGCGTGCAGTTATCCTTGGCCAGCCGGTTCCCAAAATTCATGCGGCTATTCCATCCAGCTCCCCGCCCGCCCGCCCCCACCGCCGCCCACCACCCTTCCCCTTCCCCGAACCATTCCCCGAGATTTTGATCTCAGGTGTCTCGACGTGGAGCACACACACGCTTGGGCCCCGAAGGCGAGTGCAGTTTACCGAGTTTACCCCCCAAACGGACCGCCTCAGCTCGGATCGAGGAAGGGAAGGGATGGGACGGGATGGGGCGAGGCGAGGCGAGGCGAACAATCCCGAAGGAGGCCGCTAGGGGCGCCACATTCCACACTTGTAGCTCTTTCCACAAAAAGCAGGAGATCTACTGGTGTGCATCTCAGTTTTATGCCTCGTCACCTCGACATCATGAGAATACCTCTTGCGCGTTTCCAGATTTGGAGCAAAATTGCCACTATTTAGCACATTTTTAGACAATTTGCCAGAATATTTCGAAGATTTTCCGGAAGTTGCAGACACTTTGACGAAATCTAAATAAACTGCTGCATTGCACTGAAACATCCGAAAACCTATCCGACTTTCAGGGGAGTCGTAAAGGAAACTGTTCTCATTGCACTGAAATCAAAACGCCATACAGGCAAAGTCGAAACAACGCAAAGTTAAAAACAATTAAATGTTTCTGAAAAATTCTGTCCTCGCCGTCTAAGGAGAGACTCCGGATTCGAACAAACAAAACTGTTTCGAATTTCATTCACACGTCTGACTATAAGGTCGGTTTCTCAACCGGTACAGATGGGAAAAAATAACGCGATAGATGTCAATGTCCTCGGCGTCGTCTTTGTAAAATTGAAATTATTCATGGCGCCGGCCCAGGCGTCGCGTGAGCACTGCCTCACTATGAAATCTGAAATATCTGGTTGACAATCGACGCGGGGGAGAACGCCCATCATCTCCTAAAACACAGCTCACATTTTCAGGTAAGTCAGAAAGTTAGAAATATGTGTGTTTGTGCACATCCCCTTTAAAAATAATAAAGTTGAATTGAAGTTAGTAGATTCGACGTTTTTATTTCGACGAAAATCGCATAGATTATCGACATTGAATCGACATTGTTTCAATCATCATTTCTCACTCGAGATGAAAATTTCTAAAGATTGTGGAAGGTGCGTGACGGTCGTTCTGCACCTCTTCAGCCTTCACCTGCAAAAATTAACTATCGATTGTATTTTTGCTTGATGTTTGGGACTAACATTATGGTAAAATACATTTTTCTAACTCTTTTTAAATTGCTGATAACCGCAATGCGATATATTTTCCGCTGTGTTTTTTCTGCAAAGGAAACGTTTCGCTTGTTACTATGAAGATGAGTCTTGACCTACGCACTTTTTGCCAGCCTACAGGATAGAACCCTATGAATTTCCTATGCGGGATACTCCAGCCATAGGCTCTTGTCTACAGCGCACTTCCACGAAAACCTCAATTTAATCGGTAATTGGAACTTTACTCACACGGGGATACTGATACATCTTCATTCTGTAAAGCAGTGAAAATCAAGATTATTTTTGCCAGGGTTGGTTGGGGTTGATTGCGCGGAAGAGCGGATCTTTAGGACCACTATTGCCAGGACCAACACAGCCTGCAGACAGAGACAGACGGCTCAAGGCGACAGTGGCGCTCTGAGCGGCGCACTTGAGAATCGCCCGCGAGCGGTGAGGGGCGCGCGGGGAGCCGACGGGAGGCGGGGGAGGTGGGGTGGGGTGGGGCGCGGTGGGGGCCGCGAGTGCAGCGACCAATGGCGTGCGCGGCACACCGCTCACTCCTCGCAGCAGAGCCGAGCGAGCCCGCGCCGCTCCACCATCCCCTAGCACTCTCTTGCCAGGCGAGGACGAGTGCGGAGCGGAGCACCGGAGTGAGAGAGACAGAGAGAGCCGACGGACCGAGTGCTCAAGACTTTACGTACAAAACCTACAGTGCTCTAGTGAACCAGTGTGTGATTTTAATACCTTAAGTGCAACCTGACATTTCAAGTGAAACCCCGAAAACGAATGCAAAACGAAAGCCAAGAAAACTACCCGCATCGCAAGAGAAAATAATAAGAATTACCCAAGTGCCCTGTTCGTCTGTGATTTAAGCAAGAAGATCGTAATTTTTAATTCGGATAAGGAGTGAAGTGAGTGCTAGATGTGTTAGAAGATGGATCTGCTATGCTGTGAGTCGAGCATTGAGATCGAGTGTCGTGCCTATGTGGATCCCGTGCTGCTCAACGATGACCGGGTGCTGCTCAACATGCTTGGCCAGGAGGAGAAGTACACTCCCACCACACCGTTCTTCTCCTGCGTCCAGAAGGACGTGACGCCGCAGATGAGGACCATCGTCTCCAACTGGATGCTCGAGGTACGTACGGCTCTCGACATTGTTACGACTCTACCTGCCCCCGCCCGCCCGTGAGGCCTGGGCGCCCTGTCGCCTCGCGTTCTGGGAAGAGCGTCTCGAAACTGAGACTTGGGCCGCTTCTCGGAAGACACCCGTGTGTTGCTGGTGGCCGAGGAGGGCACGTGCCGGCAGGGCCAGGACAACGAGAGCGACGACCCGAGTCGGACCCGAGTCGGCCCGGCCGCCAGGTGGTGTGTGGTTTCGCTCCGCTGCCCGCACCGGGGTTGTTCCGGCCGAGGGCTGCGCAGGGGACATCGTATTCCTGTTCCCCGTAAGTGAGCGAGCTAACTGCCAACACAGAGAGAGAGACGGACCGATGCGCCTTTTCCGTGAGCGAGTGAGACGGAGCTAGTGCAGGCATCTCTGTCTCGCTGCGCTGCGCTGGCTCCCCGTGGTCGCGCCGGCCGCTGTCTACAATCAGCTGTTCGCTCAGCCGGCCGGCCGGCTTGCCTCAGCTGCTCTGCTCTGGGCACGACGGGACGGGCTCGCAGTCGAGGCGAAGCCCGGCTGGGCCAGGCAGGGCCCGGGCTTCCCCTGCCTGCCTGCCTGCCTGCCTGCTGGGCTCGGCTTGTTGGCTGCTCGGCGTGCCGTTGGTTGCGGTCCCCTTTCCTTTCATTTCTTGGGCCCTTTCCTGCCCTTTCCTTCCCGCGCGTGCCCTGCCCTGCTCCGGGCAGGAGTCCGACTCCGACGCACGCATATGTTAAGTTGTTCCGGTGCTGTGCGCCGTGCCGCGGCCCGGGTGACGATGGAGCTGGCGGAGAGGCACAGGTGGTTGCCGGGTATGAAATACAGTAGTCTAGATTTACAATTGTCGAATTATTACTTGGGAACGATCATAAATCTCGTACGATGATTAGCTCCCTGTAATTGGGTATTTGGATCGGTTTCTTTCGGCGATCGTAACGAAACGTAGCGTTTGACTCGGGTAGCTGTTTGGGTTTGAGGGCCGCAGACTTCCGGTTCACGTGGCTTGCTTCGTCGGAGACTCAGGACTATCTGCCCTTAGGGTTCGTTTACCGAGGGATGGGGTGGGGGAAGTCTAGCGAAACATGACTGTCCGAAGACAAGCAGGGGATGCCATCGGAGACCGGATCTTTATAAGGTTCGTTGGCGTTGCGCAACATCCACGCCAGCAAAGAAACTTGTGTTATAGATTCAAAAATTTCGATAGTTTGCAATCTCGATTTCATTCCGAGCTTCTAGTCGGCTGATTGCCTACAGTCAGGCATTGGTGTAAAGGAAGCTCGATCGAGGCTGTATTCTGCTCTACCCAGTGAGTGTACATCAACATAGTGCTGCCAAAGCGCCAGTTCCGTTCGCCTCTCTCCTGGACTGGGTGAGGGCAGTGAGGCGCATACACCCGCCCAGCGAAACTACAAGCAGCAAGCAGCCGTGGCGGCGTGCGTGCCTCCCCTGCGTTGGAATCCCCCGAGCCGACTTCAGGGCGGGCGGCAGGGCGGGCGGTGAATGCCCTTCGCTCTGCCTTGACCTAGCTCTGCCCTAGCACTGACCCAGCCCTGCCCGCCCCCGCCCCCCCCCTCTTTCCAAATCCTCTCGCCTAACCTCTTCGTGCGGTGACGACTTGTATTACTTGGAGAGGGTACCTGTTAAAGACCTGGATACTGGGCAACCCCGCCATCTTGACCAGTGACCTGGGAGAGAACTGCTGCGACTGCTGCGCCAGCCCAGGATGACAATTAAAGGCGTGGTATGAGAAATTACGCGCATCGCGTCTCCTCTCCAGGTCTACAGTACCGATGAGCGGCACGTGGCAGCGATCTTTAACTCTTCAGCCTTCCGCTGCTGGCGTCGCGAAAGCTGACCCCCGTGCTGCCACGCCGTTCTACGAGCTGGCGTGTGTCCTTCTCAGCCCTTCGCCCTTCGCCTGCTGACCTGAAGCAGAGCTGACCCGCCCGATCTAGCCCTCCATCGCGCCCTTCCCTCCCTCCCTCCCTCCCTCCCTCCCTATTCCCCCTACCTTCCCTTCCGTTGGCACACATCGGTCGCCTCTCGCATTTCGCCGATCGCACTCGCCACGCCAGGCAATATCTCCTCTTACCGATCGGGTCGAATCCCCTGCGCCACGTCAGGTCATTTTTATTAAACGTCCAATTATTTGATCTTGTTGTTGTATTATATCATCTTTTTCGCGTGCCGTGTCTGGGTGCCTCTGCCCCGGCAGATTAATGAGGTCCTGTCGTTGGTAATTGCCCCCGAGGATCACATTCGGCTCTAATTGAACCAATGGATCCGCCTTGGAAAGGGGGGGGGGGGGGGGGGGGGGGGGGGGGGGGCTCCCGCGTCTCGTGTCATCGGCATCATGAGTTATCACAGGTGGTCCCTTTAAAATGAATACGCTCTCGATGACGTGAAGCCTCGTGACAGGTCCCACCCCGCCGCGCCGGGGGCACCTGTGGAGAGGCTAGAGGGAGAGAGTTGCAGTCAGTTGGGACCTGAAGAGCGCCAGGCCTAGACGGGCATCTCGATGAAGCAGCGCAGCATAGAGCAACAGGCGGGTCGGGTGATAGGTGATCTCACCCGCTTTCACTCCCTCCGCACACTGGCCGCATCGCTCTGTCTCACTCTGCCCTATCTCGACCCGCCCGTTGCTCCTCTCTGTTAGAGGGAGATGACAGATTAGAGGGGCTCGAGGGGAAGAGAACCGCCATCGCGCCGTGACTAGAGGCCGAAGTCGCAGGGCGACTCCAGTCTCCCACGCGTGCAGTCTGCGGGGTTGCGGTTCGGAAGGGGGGGGGGGGGGGGTAGGACCTCGACGACGGATGTGGGTGGAAGGGAAGGGGAGGCCCTCATCTGTACAGACCTGCCTTATCACTCGTGTTTCTTTTCCGTTCCATTCATCCTTATCCTGTGTGCACGAGCTGGCTGGGCGCGGCGGGGCGCGGCGGGGCGCGCTGCTCAACAGGAAAAGAGAAGGAAGGGTGCGAGTCACCTTGGTGCGAGCGATGGGGTGCGTGAGGTGCCCGTCTGTCTGTCTGTCTGTTGTTGTTGTCGTGCACCGCCTGGCCGGCTGCCCCGGCCCGGGTAGTACTCGTTGAGGTGGCAGTAGTACCCTACCCGGCCACCCTCCTCATTCATGCCGCGACCCACCCCTCCGCCCCCCGCCGCGCCGCCTTGATAACATGGGCTTACGGCGTCTCCCACCAGGCCGCAGCACTAGCGGCTCGCCACGGCCAGGCCGGCAGCGGAAGGAAAGGCAAGGCAAGGCACCCACCTCAGCGCCATGTTTAAAACATGAACATGGAACCCTCCTGCCTGTCGCTATGTGTCGTGGCGGGGCGGGGCGGGGCCGGGCGGGGCCGGGCGGGGCTGGCGATATGTCGCTTGATAACACGCGGCTCCCGCACCATGTCCTGGAGCAGCAAGTGTATGAGTATTAGCCGTGAGAACCGCGCCTCACCTCACCACATTCCCTCCGATACGGGGCGGGGTCCCGTCGGACGCGACTCGGGCCGCTGCTATACCTATGAGCCAGTGCGCAGGGTACGAGGAAACCCGGCGCCGACGTCGGTACTCGAACCCGCGGCCCGCACTGGAATAGCAGCTAGGTTCTCCTGCCTGCTCTGTGATATTTACTGCGGGGCTAGGGTACCTGACTGCCCCCCTCTGGATCCGACCTGGCAGGGACCTTCTGATCTGAGTGCCTTCATCAAAACATAATTATACCGGCCCGGTCGGAGGGAGGGAGGGGGTGCAAGGAGGGGGCTGGTGGGCTGCCACTGGGCTGCGCGTCCCGTTAGGGCTCTATTGTGGATCGCCATGCCTGGCCATGCCCGAGTAGAGGTAGCGAGGAGGAGTGAGAGAGAGAGAGAGAGAGAGAGAGAGAGAGAGAGAGAGACAGGGCATTCCATCATCGGTACTCTCTCAAAATATCTAATTCCGCTCGCTCAAACGCCGCAGTTGACTTCACCCCGCAAAACATTCTGGCGTGTTAACGCTGCGCTTTTGTTTTTCCTGGAATTACAATGCTCTCGCTCTGTTCCATTCTCGGATATTGGGATGGAGATGATATGGATTTGCAGAAAGTAACTGACATGTTTGGCAAAATTATAGCAAAACGCTAGTAGCATTTAATTTTATGTCAATGGATCGGGGCATTACATGTTACCTGCACGTCTAGGTGTATTGGCAGTGTTGCCGGACTGCCATGGTGTGCCGTGGCGGTGCGGGCGGTGCGGGGTAGGTCGGGGCTGCTCGCCGGGGACAGGCCAGGCCAGGCTGGGCCTGCGCATTTTCCCCGAACAGACCCTGCCTAGCCCTGCCCGGCCCTGCCCGGCCGAGTCCAGGCTCCACTGTCCACGCGGGTGGCGGTGCACTCACTAAGCAGCCCCTCGCCTCGGCCCGGGACCGTCCTTAAGGGCACAGCCGCCATCTTGGACCGGTTCCATACGCTCAGCATTGGAACTCTCTCGCGCGAGGGGTAGAGCATCAAACCTTCCCTAGCAAGAGTTAGCAGGGTTAACCGTCTTTTCCTGACCCTAGCAGGCCTAGCATTCGCTATAGCATGTCCTAGCAGCCCTTAGCCGGCCCTAGCGGGCTTTCCGGCCGCTTTAGTCCGCCCTAGCAGACCTTAGCAGGCCCTGCCTTGGCTGTGACTTCCACCGAGGGTGCCGGCCGGCCGGCCCGTACGGCTATTCACGGCTGGATGCGTTGATTATCCCTCCCCCTTTCTTCCCCCCTCCCCTCCCCTCCTCCCACGTGATTCAACAGGTTGGGATCAGCCCGGCCCGGGAACCCAGGCCCGAGGCCCGACCGACGCGATGCACCCCGCGCGGTGCAGTGGACGGTGTCCCACAGCGTAGCGAACGCTGAAATGTGCGTCGCTTCCTCTCCGCCTCCAGCCTAGCCTTGACTCTTACTGCCGGTAAAATAAATAAAAAGGTGAAATTCATGGTTTAAGCTAAGGTTCATTGCTCGTCAATAATAATTTGCATGGTACGATTGTGGTTTGACGTAGCATGAGTGGTGCGGTGAGGTGCACCTCCCATTAGAGAGCATAGGTGTGCTAGACAGTTAGAGTGCGCGCACGCTCACCCGCCCCACGCCCTCTCTTCCACTCACCCTCCTCCAAGGCTATCCATGAGATGGTGTTGTTGGGACGGCGCCGAGCGTTGCTACGCCACTGTCCGGAAGGGACTGGGAGGAAGCAGCACATGGTGTCGACAGCGCAGGGCAGCGCAGGGCAGCGCAGGGCAGGGCAACCTCGCCGAGTAGAGCTAACAGACCTCACAGACACCGTCCAGATCCGCTGTGCACTGCTGGAACAGCTGGAACAGAAATCACAGTGTAAACGTACAATCATGGACTGAAAGTTTTCACGATCGCATTGCAAGCAATATGTAATTGTACATCCGAGTGTCTTCTTGTTGATACTGCCAGTTCTAGGGACTTTCATAGCCTAACGCATGGAGTAGGATACGATGTTGTGAACGCTGTACGGCTGTGTCGGGTCAAGGACCGGGAGGGGGTGCAAATAATCTCCATGGCAGTTCGGCTCGGGCCCACCAGTGCCTTACTGGCCGGAGCAGTACGCGGAAACGCTGCCTGCGCCCGGCCTGCTGCGCTTAGCTGCGCTGGCCCCGCCACATTACGGGCATTGTTGTTGACAGCTTATGACGGCCGTCGCTCGGTATTGTTGTGAATTAGTTGGGGTCTAGTCTAAAGCACGGTGAGCTTGTTCCTGCTTCGGAGCAAAAATTAATTTGCATAACTAATTTTTGTTTTTTTTAAAACATTTTGTGGGTATTTAAGAATATGGCGGATTTTTGCAAGTCGTGCACGCTAGACACTGTAAACAGTTTATAATGTCACAGACACTACAACACGAAAAATAAATTTTGGACAAAATAAAAATCATGTTTTGACTTCTTTTTATGTTCTTTTTCTTGTATTTTATGACGATATTATTGACTAACGTGGTGGTGTCGTTGTGATTGCAGGTGTGTGAGGCCCAGAAGTGCCAGGACGACGTGTTCCCCCTGTCCATGAACTACATGGACCGCTTCCTGAGCGTGTGCCCCATCGTGAAGACCCAGCTGCAGCTGCTGGGCACGGCCTGCCTGCTCCTCGCCTCCAAGCTGCGCGAGCCCGACCACCTGTCCGCCAGCCAGCTCGTTACCTTCACCGACCACTCCTTCACCGAGGCCGACCTCTGGGTAGGTGCATCTCAGTGTAACGGGATTGCAGGCGACTACCTACGGTTCCTACGGCGATACTCTGAGATTGTTGGGCCGGGTTTCTTCCGTGTTTGGAGAGGTTGGGGGCAAAAGGACGCTGAAAAATACAAAACAAAAAAGCAACTAGTATTTTAACTAAATTCTTTGAAAAATACAACAACTGCGCTTTTGAAAAGGCATGCGTTTGCGTCACGGTGTTGAGCACTTTCGAAATTTAACTCCGCAGCAGTTTCTATATATTTTGCTTTTGCTCTAAATTTAGAGCAGTTACGAAAATTTGATTCGAGCTGTTATGGAAATCTCTTTCAACCTGAATTCCTGTCAAGCCGAGGGAGATTAGTTAAAGTCACTGAAGGCCGGTGTGTGGGTCGTGAGAGCGAGGAGGCTGCCTGGACCTCACCCAGCCCGTCCTTACTGTAGGCCGTGCGCAATTACTCGCCGTGTTGTTGAGCCCTCCCACGTCGATAGTGTAGTGTTGCGGTAAAGTGTGATATGCTCCAGATGAAGGACTGACCGTGAAACGACGTGATTTGGATCAGATATGGGCCTTTATCCTGGCATCTCTAATTAGTACATTCATTCATATGAGCAAATCTTTTTTGGTGCATAGACTAAAGAATGTTGCCAAGTTTTGACAGAATTTTTCAACTTCTTTTAAAACAAAGACTGACCGAAATCGCTCCCTGATCGAAATCTGAAATTACCCCGTTTTGCGGTAGAAAAGAAGTGATGTCAGTTCTCATCGCTGGAGTTCGAAGTCCAAGTCGTCTCAGCCCGGTCCGGCCCGATGACTTGGAACGTTTCGTTGACCTCCAGCAGATAAGGACTGTAACCCC
>CABIKL010003821.1:0-10428 GCA_902196195.1 Aptinothrips rufus | reverse complement strand
CGCCCCGCCACGCCCCGCCCCGCCCCGCCAAGCCCTAGGCAGTCCTCCGCGAGTCCGCGGCCGAGTCTGTCACGACTATTGAACTCGTGTACAGGTATGATACCGGGATACACGGACAGCAGAGGTGGCTCTGTGCACTGCAGGGCAAGAGGGACCGACTGGGGAACGTGCGAGGGAGATGGTGTCTTATCGAGTATGTGGGGAGTGCGAGAGAGATGCCAAGACGGGGATACCCGCCCCGCTGTTACTCACGCCCTCTCACATACTCCATAAGACTCCATCTCACTCGCAACGTCGCCCACTCCGCTCCTGGTTCTGTTCCTGTTCAAATATAAGCGCAGAGTAATTATAGTTGAATGGGTTTGCACAGGGCAGTAGTAGCGACGCACTTGCCCACGACGAGGGGTCAGTCAGTCATGTAAGTCTGTATACAATAAAATTTTGATATTTTACTCCGCTTTCGAAAAAAAATGAAGACTGCCGGAGCAATTCACTGCTGCAATTGCAATAAACAGACTTAAAAACGCTAAAATCTCAGCTCAATAGCTAGCTGATTTTATTGCCTATAATCAAAAGGAATCAATGCAATAATGTAATCCTGTGTACATGTGACTGACCCTTCGGCGAGCCCCTCGGTCTGGGACGGAGGCAAGTGACCCGAGAGCCCGCATACCTGGAGCTTCCCTTTCCTCCCTTCCCTTCCTTCCCTTCCCTTCCCTGCCCTTCCCTTCCCTTCCCTTCCCTTCCCTTCCCTTTCCTCCCCTCCCCTCCCATTCCCTTCCCCTTCCCTTCCATTCCCTTCCCTGCCCTGCCCTGCCCTTCCCTGCCCTGCCCTTCCCTTCCCTTGATATCCGTGATCCGCATGGAATATGCATGATGTTGATGTCTGCGCCGCCAGGCCGTGCCCATCCATGCCTGGCCTTGCCTTGCCTTGTCTTGCTGCGCGCAACAGTGCCGCTGCTGCTGCTGCTGCTGCTGCTGCTGCTGCCGCTGCTGCCGCTGCTGCCGCTGCTGCCGCTGCTGCTGTTTCCGCCCCGCCATTGGCGCCGAGTGACGTACCGCCCCGCGGCCATGACGTCATAGCATCCCCTCCCGGCGAACCTTTTTCTTACGGCATTGCTGTGCCCGGCTGTGCCCTTGCCCCGTCCCCTAATGGACACGGACGCAAGGGAGGCAAGTAAAGGTCGCACCCCTAGCCCTGCAAGGGCGTCTCTTCCATCCCCAAGCTTAGTGAAACATTTTAATCCGTTGCTCGCTCTATGTTGGGAAACTTCAAGATTTCGCGGCGCTGGCCATAGCCTGTCAACCGGTGTTGTGCTTGTGCTGCTTCTTCCTGCCGAAATGTTTTCTTTTCGAGTCGCAGTTTCCGGATTCGCGTGGTGTTCCTGAAGTTTTTATAGACCCTATGACGTGTTGTGTTGTGTTGTGTTCGCGTCGGCAATGTCGAGCGACACGGTCCCTCGCGTGCCGCCCCGCCCCGCCCCGCCCCGCCACGCCGCCACGCACCCTGGATCGATGCGGCGCCTCGCTGCGCTGCGCTCCGCTGCCCGGTGACTCATCCGTCCGAGCCGCAGCGCAGCCCAGTACTAGCGCCACGCCACGCGGCGCCACGCCACGCCACGCCACGCCACGCCACGCCACCAGTCATGAGTCCACTCCCGGCCCTCCATAGGTGCGCCATGAATGAGTCTGACGTCGGCATACCTGTGTCCACCGCAGACGGCTTGGCCGCACAGACAAACCAAAACCCAGATTCTGCTGGGGCGACACAACCCAGAAACCAAGAGTAACAAAAGGACGTTTTGAGACCAGAACGCGTTTCATACTCCTTGGTCGTTTTTGGAATAATCTCTAAATGACCCTCAAAAATAGCTTTTTGCCCTCGAAATCTGGGTTGGTTTGCCCGGGAAGCTCGACTTGCGCAGTTGGTATGACCGTTCTTACAGATAGTCATGGGTGCAGCCGGTTCAGCAGTGCGTGTGGCCATGAGAGAAGGCACAGGGCCACCCCTCTAGCGTGAGTCACTGCCGTTTCATGAGCGTACCGTGACATCCCCCCAGTGCGCTGGGCGCGAGACATGAGTCTGCATTTACAGGCCATTCGTCCCGCAAATTGACTGTTTCCATGTGCCATGAGTAGACTGTGTCGTCGCTGCTAATGCCACCCCCCTCTTCATTAGGTGCACTGCCCAAAATATTTGTTCGAACATTTTTGACGGACGTAAGTTTGCAAACTTGAAAATGAGAATATTTGTCGAATGAGGATTAACTCAGGCGCGTTTGAAATGCTCGAAATTTACGATCGCTGGGAACCTAATTTTTTGAAAATTTACATTTTACGGTTTCTAAGAGTGTGCCTTATGAGATTGTTCCCTGCTCGTCCCCGCGTGACATGTCAGCTGTCATGAGGCGTGCGAATGCTGGTGCATGGACAAATGCTGGCGTAAGACAGAATTGGCCTCTTTTAGACCCCCTCCCCCCTCGTAAGGCGAATAACCTAACCCCAACAGCATAGGACCGTAAGGTGGGCGTAGCCCCCCTGGGCCCATGAAGGGCCTTACGTAATTTATGGACAGCCCCTAACCGCTGGGCCCCTCTCTCCCCCTTCTGAATGACTCACCCTGCACCCCAGCCCGGCATGGGGGGGGGGGGGGGGGGGGGGCCGCGGGGCCGCGTCCTTGCCAAGTAGGGCAGCGACATGCCATGCCGGGCCAGGCCATGCTGCTAGGTCACGGCTGTTTCCTCGGCCACGCGCGGGAAATTCAAATGGGAATGAATGGTCGCTGTCCCCTCTTTACTAGACGCAGTCTACACAGCAAATGAGTACCCTATAGTCTATGTTTATCATTGCTTACCTAAGCTAAGCCTAGGAGTGATCCACAGGCTATCAAACTTATCTGTGCTCGGCGTCGTAAGAATAATACTCATACACAATGTGTGTGCTCAGAATGAGATGACAATCGACATAATTCAAATTATATTAAAAAATCTCCGTCAGCTAAATTTCTATAAAATGCACTACAGTAAAAAGTGAAAATTAAAATTAATATAAAGATGTGTCTGCGAGCTCACCTTTCGGCCACTCGGGGCGCGACTTGTATTCCTGACAAGGTGTTGCTTCTAACCGTTGAATATTCAGCGCGCTTGATAGATACTGATTGTAGACCTTGCTAAGAGTCATTATCATCTCCCTTTGGATAAGTAGGTCAACCCCAGAGCGGACCCGCATGGTATGGTCAGTGGCCGCCCCGCTCGCTCCAGCAGCTGACAATGTAGCAGGTGTTGTGGCATTTCATGTCAGAGTGCTCAGCCGGCCTCACCGCCGTCTGCCTACACGCCGCGAGCCCAAACTTGGGTAGCTGTTTGTATACCAACCACCGCGAGCAAACGTAACCGGCGATTCCCTAATCCGTCGAAACGCTGCTGCTGCCTGCGGTCTGCTTTGCCTACCACCACCTTGCCGCGCTTATTCAAAACAGACTGCAATCTGCTCATCACTACTCTGCCTATTACCGACTTCTAATAATAGCGGTCCACTGTAAATTAAATTCAACCTTCATTTTGACTCCGTGCCTTATATCTATCACGGAGTGTCGTTAGAGTCGTTTGATGCCGCACTGTCGTCACTCATGTAGTCTTAAGTAGCAAATTGTAACTGGTATTGGGAATTTATCGGCACAGACTGAAATGTATATTTTATCTGCAACTCTTATGAATTTTTGCTTATTTTAGTCAAAAGTGATGAAAGTTACCACGGCATGAAAACTTCAACATCGGTAGTTTAGCTTTCAGTGCGCTTTGGGCACTGTTAATGAACACTTATCCTTCTCGATTGAATTTGAATGATTTACGGCACCCCATGAGCCTACACTGTAAAACAAATACTTGATCTGGGGGCGCTCCCCGAGAAGCAGGAGTGAATTAACACTAGTTTAGAAAGTTTTAGGTGGCCATTTTGAGAGATGTACAAAAATGACCACGACACTCTTGAATGCAAAACAGGACCCAAAAATTTTGAAACTGATTTTTTTTTCATAGTACCGTTTCTCGGGAAGCACCTCCCAAAACGTTTGTTTTTTTGTTTTTTTTACAGTATCACTCTAAATGTCTAGTAACTTTTTTGTTCGGACTTAGTAACAATTTTAAACATAACTAGAATTAGTAAATTGTTTCTGCATTGTTACAAAATTCTTACTAAGTCCAAACAAAAAAGTTACTAGACATTTAGAGTGTAGTAGGCTAACTAGATAGCCTTGCCGTGTGCCTGCTGCTGCTGATGTGCTGTTGCCTGGGTTGTTGCGCTCTGGGACGTAATCGAAGGCGTAACTTTATACGCCTCACCGCCTCGTCCGCGCCGTCGACACTTACGAGCGAGCAGTCTGCGGTCAACGCGCAGAGTGCGCAGAGCCTCATTCCGCGACTAATGCAGCCACGCAACGTATCATTTGCAATGTTCTGTCGTATAGTACCTGCCTTTAAATTTTCTGAACACGTACTGTGCGCCTTAGTATTGGTTATTCTATCCCATTTCCTTACCAATATTGAGTCGATGAAATAAACATATATTTCCTCATATTATTAAACAAAACAATAAAAAAAAACATGTCACCCAATTTATAAAAATTTCTATTTTGAGCGTGAGAAAAATTATGACGGCGTGGTGGCATATTTCAATATTTCAATAATAATGAATTGGGAGGGACGTCATACCTGAGCCGCTGACGAGGATAAGACTTGATCCTCTGAGATAGGCTCGACTTTATCGCTATTCCGGACTTGAAGTGACAGACCGGCCGCTTTTTTTTATCGGCTAGACCAGCGATGGGGAAGAAATTTTCCTAGGTCACGTGGGTGCCAAATAACTAAGAAAACGAATGCTGGCGGTGACAAGACGTTTCCTTTCAAAATCCCGACTACGTTTTTTTAGAGTGAACGAAATACAAGCGCAGGTTGCGTTGAGCAAGAGTTGGGCTCCTCGTGAAGGTTTGAATATTGATGACTCGGGGTCACTTGACGACGTGATCTCTCCCCGCCCTCAGTCAGTCTCTCGGTGAAACAAAAGAAGAGTAGTCGGTGTCATGGTTTCATCACAACACACCTGCCCCGCCCCGCGCCAAGTCCACTGTGGCTGAGTGAAGTTGGCCAACTGCGCCGAAGCGATCGCTGCCAGGCGACAACGCAGTAAAAGGCGGGCAGTTCAAATCGAATTCACATTTTGAGCCGGCGGCCTAGCAGCGCTGCTCGGCGGTACGACTCCATTTGGCGGCAGTCGCGGCTTGGAAAGAGGTCAGTTGCTTTCAACACTGCAAGAAATCGTAAAAATTAGTTTCAACTGGTGTGAAAAAGCGACAATTGGGCAGAGGTAGAATAGACAACTTTCTACCGTGTTATTTTGGCGGCCGCTAATAATCATTACGGGACGCACGGCACGGACATCGGGACAGGAAACACCGATGAACGCGCATTTCGGGAGAGACAGCGGCCATCTTTAAATTTGCACTCGGCTGTGGCACGAGGCACGAGCTGAAGACCTTTCACGAAGCAGATCGTCTGAGGCGACATAGATCTATGAGGACTCTCCGATGAGGTACAATGAGGCAGTTCCTGACAGGCTTTCCTTGAAGTTTCCTCTTGAGGCACGCCACGCCACGCCACGCCGTGTCGGTCAGTGCTCTGTGTAGCTGTGGCCGCGGGCCTAGCCGCAGGATGCGCCGTAGTTTTTTATTTCGACCGATGGCTCTCTGCCCTGTGAACAGTTTGACGGCCCTTTGATTTAGTCGGCTTGGCGCCCAACGTGGGGTGTCAGAGGGCCTGGCTAGGGAGGCTGGAAGGGCGGAGAGCGACCATCCACACGTGACTGTTGACACCCTTACTGCCTTTCTAACGAATTTGTGAGTTTGTTCATACACTACAAACAAATCCCAACCGTCATAACGTACTGACAAAGTCCGTTCGTATTATGAAGCAAATCGTTAGTATTACTAACAACTTTCTTCGTAATGCGAACGATTTTGTTAGTACGTTATAAAGGTTGAAATTCGTTTGTAGTGTATGAACGATTTGTTAGCAAGGAAATAAGAGTGGACGAACCAGAAGGAGAACCTTTATGGCGTTTGTGTACGTGCGAGAGAGATGAGAGGGCCTGTCTCTCTCAGTGAGACTCTATCACTGTCGCACGTTGCTCCGTTCGCCATTGACCAGATGGACCAAGCCTGCCAATAGCTCTGAAGGAAATACTAAATCGTCAAGCGATCTTCTTACCTTGTTTATGGATCCCCGCGAGTACGCACCTGCTGCAACATGCACTTGCACGTCTTACCTAGCCAGGTGGTGCAAGGCCGGCGAGACAAGCGACAGGTGTGGGGAGTATCGGTAACAGTAACACCGCGACACAACCGTTATGACCAAAAGTCGTAAAATTCCTCGAAGGCTTGTGACAAGATAAGCTGCATGTGGAGTGTTCCGACACGTATGTTTCAGGCCTTGATTTGTGCAGTGCAGCTGCGGTCGAAAAATCCATATCTTTATGCTTCTCGGGCGTTTGTAAATACCACATTTTTCTGAAAGATTTACTGAAATTTGCTGAAAATGCCAATAACCTGAGCAGAGTTTTGCGTGTTTCCTTGCGTTTCGTCAGGATGTTTCAAAAATTTCGTAATTTGACGTAATCCAGGTTCTAACTTCCTTGTCGTACAGTGGTGCAGCTTATTGTGAAAATAAAACTACACAACTTTTGAACCTGGATTTAATGTTTTGCGTCCTAAAACGCAGGAAGTTCATGCCGCTAGGTAGTAGCACCCCACGCGGTTAGCAATTTTTCATCTCAACTAACCGCTAGAAAAATTGGCGGCCGACGATGTCAGACAATGGTAATGGCCTAGGGTGTTCTGTTCGGGGACCAGACGGACGCCCTTAGGGAGCTCGGCGTGGCGTGGCGTGGCGTGGCGGTGCGTGGCAGCGGGGCGCGGTGGGCGTGGGCCGGCCAAGTAACGAGATCCGTTTCCGCGACGACTTCCTCCGGGCAGGGCGGCAGGACGCAGTAGTGAGTCTAGCCAGGGGAGAGAGTGAGCATTGGCACGTGACTTGGGTTCATCTGATTGGCTCGTGAAGTTGCGTCTCGGACCAATCTGGAAATTTAGCTCAGTAAAGTATTGCTTGGATTCAGGCTTCGCTGGCCAGGACTTGAGTACCCTCTCACGGATTGAGGTCCATAAGTGCCAAATGAAGCTCACTTGATGGTGTCAGCTCTCTCTCCTTCCTGTCTCTTGAGGGCAGTCAGCGCGACGCCAATAAGACACTGTGAGGGTGCAGTCAGTCTCAAGGGATATCGCTGGCAGCTAGGGGTGGACTGGCGAACGTGTGAGTGAGGAGGAGTCTCACGGAATTTGTGTGTGTGCGAGAGAGAACGCGGAGGTATTTCTCGCACTATGCGAAACTTTTTGAGCGACCACACACTTCCGAGGAAACAGGATAGGTCTGACTTTCGGCACACAGAGACTACGGGATTTTTATGGTAACGAGATATTCTTTGGCGCACTCGCTAATGGTATAGTCTTTGTAAAACATGGCTCAAACGCTTTCGAGAAAGAAAATAAATTAAAATTATGATTTTTCTGACTATGCTGTCGAAAATTGCACGTAATTTTAAGGCCGTTCCCCTTTAAGATGGCAGTGGATGGAGTCGCAGCTCTCTTATTCCGAGGTTCTGTTGAGAAACTCATGGCGGCGACCTGGCCGATGGGATCGCCTCGGCGCACAGAGCTCTCCAGTCAAGACGGAGATGAGCTGCGAAACATCCAGTGGCTCGCTGCGTACCGCCATTGTCCGAGAGCAAGCAGTCGGGTCTGTCTCCTCTCTCTCGCTCTCTCTCTCTCTCTCTCTCTCTCTCTCTCTCTCTCTCTCTCTCAATTCAACTCTCTCTCTCTCTCTCTCTCTCGCTCTCTCTCTCTCTCTCTCTCTCTCGAGCAGCGGGCTGCCTTGAGCCGTGAGCCTCGTCGCGTGTAGCTGATTGTCGGGACATCAGCGTTCTGTGTTGCTAACTCCTGAGCTGTGGAAATACTAAGTTGGACGGCGCCGTCAGATGTTATAGTCGCAGTGCTGACTTTGTAGCTCGATAGCAGGAGACTGGATACGCACTCAATGTATTCGTACAATTTTGTGCGAATATTTGTACGAAATTGCACATTTTTTGTGCAAATTTGCGTACAAAAAGGAAAAAATCGTACAAATAAAACTTACAAAATCGTGCAAACGAAGCGTAGGTTTAACTTTTTACAAATTTTTCGCACAAAATTGTACAAATACATTTAGTGTATAGACTGCAGTCACTGTCACGTCCGGTCGTGTTGGTCTCCCCCTCCCCATTCTACTCGCGGTGCGTGGTATCTGATTCTGATCGCAGCTGGACCGGGTCATGCGCCCCCCCCCCCCCCCCCCCCCCCGCCGCCGCAGTGGTGGCCGCGACCTGGTCCCGGTGAGGCAACACAGTGCGGCGGTGAGGAGGTGAGGTGCCCTTGCCATTGTTGGGTCGCATTGTTATTGTTGTTGGATGCTGATCCGCGCCGGCCTGGCCCGGCCGCGGCCCTTCCCTTCCTCCTCCCCCCCCCCCCTCCCCGCGCCGTTTCTCTGCACATCCCCCCCCCCCCCCCCCCCCGGACGACGGCTATACCTCCGCGTGGTCCCGCGGGAAGGCCTAACGAGGCTGGGGGCGGGCTCTGGACGGACCAGGTCTGGACCGGGACCGGGAGGTAATTGGTTTCCTGCTCAGACTTGAAGTAAGTAAGCGAGTAACAATGTGCTCTGTCTGTCTGTCCGCAGGTAAATACATACTCCACGGTGTCACTGCGTCTCCTCCGGTCTCCTCGCAGTACCTCCGGCAGCCTGGACACTCTAGCAGCACCTCAGTCCCAGTCGGCGATGCCTCCAAAGTTTGTGTACACGAGGAACCCTTCATGTCATCTCACTTTTAAATCATGACTAATCCCTAATCATTCTGTAATCGACCTTGATTACCTAAAAAAAAAAAGGATCGGAAAATAATCTCAATCGTTCATTTCCCCAGTAGTCATCAATTTTTATCCGCAAATAGCAACAATCATATATATTTCAAATATGTTTTTTCCGAAGTGAGACACCTGCCACGTTTTATTTGCTTGTGAATGCAGTAAGCCTGACGCGTAATAAATCAGCGGGTTCGGTGAACCGTACAATTTGAAATCAATTCGGGGTGCGAACATGAAAAGGTTGGGGTCCATCCAAGAGGCTCGTGTTGTTCCGCCGTGTTAGCGCCCCGCTCAGAGGTGAAGGCCCTGCCCCACCCCGCCCTACCCCACCCCGCCCTACCCCACCCCACCCCACCGCACCCCCACCCCTACCCCACCCCACCACACCGATCGAGTTGAGCACGGCACTCATTTCCACGGTTCTTTGCTCTTCGCCCGTCTTGTCGTGCCGGTTGGTCGCAGAGTGGCGAGGTGACGACGTGGCGTGGCGTGGCGTGGCGTCGCGTGGCGTGGCATGGTGCGGGAACCGAGTGGGTCGGCCGCCGCGGACATAGGACTGCAAGCAGGGGCGGGTCAGGGAAGGGTTAGGACGCTGCGACTAAAGAACCTCGGCCAAGTTGTCGAAAACTTTATTTATAGAAGCCGATGACGAAAAACTTATCAAAATGATGATAAATTCTTCCATCCAAAATTATCCGTTGTTACTTCGTTCAACGGCGTGAGCGTGACACAAGTGTTACCATATAGTGTTCTTCTCGCCTTGCCTCTATACGCGATTCCCCCCACCCCCCCACCCCGCCCCCTGCCCGTGGCCTTGCCCCGCGAACGCTAGAGCTATGAACTCTAGAGCCGAGTCCATCCCGTGGAGTAGCGCCGGCTGGCCGGGCCGGCTCCTTTGATCCCCGCCCCGCCCCGCCCCGCCCCGCCACAACAATTGCTGCTCCTATCTAATTCAAACGATGATGATGAGGCCGCGGGGCGGGCAGGGCAGAGATAGGGCGCTGCTATGTCGGGGTGGGTAAAGCTATCCATCAGCACAAAGTTTGGAAGTAGGAACCGGTTCCAAATTAATCGAATCCCGCGCCTTATTGTGATTGGATCGATCACTTCCATTTCGACTCAGGGCTGATGGTGCTGCGATCGCGAAATCCTTAACCTACTTGCGGCTTGCTGGTTTACATACAACCCACCCACCCACCACCCTCACAAAAACAAAATGAATGCACTGTTAAAAATATGTTTGTGAATTTACGCATGTTCTAATTATTTACGATTTACCCATTTGCTTAAAACAGATTTTTTCTGGCGTGTGCATTGCGTCGTAATCGCTGCGATGAAAAGGCTCTTCCATGGCTCTTCCCCGCTGACGGGCGGCGAAACGTCGGTCTCCCCCCCCCCCCCACCCCTTCCCAACGTCTTCTCCGCGC
>CABIKL010003820.1:0-10429 GCA_902196195.1 Aptinothrips rufus | reverse complement strand
GGTGGGTACTTTCGTCCTAGGACAGATGTACCCCCCTGGCATGCTGTGCTGTGGGGTGGGTACTTCTGTCCTAGGACAGATGTACCCTCCTGGCATGCTGTGGTCTGGGGTGGGTACTTCTGTCCTAGGACGGATGTACCCCCCTGGCCACCGGCATATGAGGTGGGTACTTTTGTCCTAGGACAATCTTACCCAGGGTTCAGGGTACTTCTGTACGATGACACCTGCCCCTCGCCTGTGCTGGGGTGGGGAGGGCAGTGCCTCCTCTAACCCCCTCCCAGGCGAGGGGCCGGAAGTTTTTTGATTCTCGCCGATTTCTTACTTCCCTTGAGGCTCCTTTGGACTACCCTATTGAAGACGTAATACATGAACGCCGCCTTCCTCCTCACCGTTCGCCCCGTAAGTGGAAGCCGTTTGGTTCTCATTTTCGCATCGGGAAGTCTCTGGAGTACCCTATACCAACGGCGGGGAAAAGAATCCAGCTACATCTTCTTTCGCGCTTGTTCAGCTTTTATAAGTCTGCCCTTCATTTGCGGCCCGCGGCCCGATTTTCTCCGCTACCGTCTTACGCTCTAGCAGTGCTACCTCCGGTGAGCAATGGGTGTAGTGTAGAGTACTCCGCTGAGAGTTAATAGGGTATTCCAATGACTGTCTGAACCGGAAGGCGAAGAACAAGGCGAAGTACATATACGAGGGTGAGGGGCGAGGCGGTTGTGTATCCGCTTCCTATCCGCCGCCTCGCCCTTCACCCTCGTTTATGTACTTCGCCTTGTTCTTCGCCTTCCGGTTCAGACAGTCATTGGCATACCCTATTATGCACGATTGATTTGGCCCAGCCAGCCTTCACGAGGAGATGGCCCCTTTGCAGTTATCACGCTAAGACGGCATACTTCGCTCGAGGCATCTCTTACGGCCTTCTAATGTAAGGAACCGAGTCCCAACAGTCTCTATGACAGAGTTTGGTGTCTAGCAGACCGCTAGAACTGAGTGGGATTCGTACAGGTGTTCTGAGTCAGGTCCAAGCCCCGGATATCCCTGGTGGCTGCACGGCCGCGTCCCGCTCTTTGCAAATCCAAAGGGACGCTTCCATCTCACGGCCCATCCAGGCTTCCCAGAGCGGCCCTTAGAGGTAACGGCCGGCAAGTACAGCACAGATAAAGGGTCAACTCGACTCACCTACGACGCGCAGTGACCCCGAGGCGAACAGGGTCTGGAAGGACGGCGCGTCGGCAGACACTTCACACCGATATTTGCCTGAAATGGCCACCTGGGCGTTCCTGAGGACCACAGCATTACGATCCGAGTTGTGCACCTGAAACAGAAATAAAACAAGCAGTATGAGAAATACATCATATCTTTTGGAGAAGAAAACCGGCGCATACGAGAGGGGTTCTTAAGTTAGAGTCCTATCTTTAACAGCGATACTAAGAACTTTGCGAATACAACAGTCACGGTCTATTCCAGAGGAGCTAAACTCCTAAGCAGCATTCTCCCTTGTGCACTGTGAACGGCCGTTAAATTTGCAACGATTGGTGCTGGAGCGTTGGTTCGCCCCTCGGCGGGTTCACAGTTCGAACCAGTAAGCTCCACGGTATGTTGACATTACATGTAACGTATAAAGGAAGCCCTCCCTCCTTCCAGTCTCCCCGCCCCAGCACCCCAGCCTGCTGGGTCAGTCTTTTTATGGCTTTTAATAAAGAGCCGGAAGGGGAACATATTCCTCTCACAGTAGGTCTCCTCTCCGTGCACTCGCATGTGGATCGCAGGTCTCCGTCGTAAATATGATCCACCGCTCGTATCGGTTCCGGCGGCATAGGGCAGGGCAGGGCAGGGCATCTCTGAGGCCAGGACTGAGGGCCTAAGCCGACGATGATCGCGTTAAAATATGCAAAGGGCTGAATGTAGTTGGCTACATATCGGTGAAAGGGGAACAATTAGTTAGAATAAAAATAAAATCAGGTTAAAAAATAATGGTGATCTGATCGAGAATCCATTCAAAATCTTTCTGCCTTCAAGAACTGCAACTCTACAGACTGGAACGACTGACTGTTATAATGAAACCAAATATTATTCAAGTCTCGCCTGGTCGGAAAAGACGTCTCCGGACGACGACTACCATAGGCGAGCACTGCTGGCAAGTACGTCATGCTTGTCTATGACGTGCGGTCTCATAAGATGTTATGTGTAAGCGGACCAATGCTCGGCCGAGGCAGCTGAGGTGTACAGTCAATAGAGCGGCAGTAGGATTTCCCGTCTGCCGCCGCACAATGTCAATGGCCGCGCAGGGTGGGGCGGAGAGGCGGTCGAGTGTTGACGTTGCCTTTCAGTGAAGGGCGGGAGAGACGACTAGACGGGTTGGTACCGGGAGCACTTTCCACCTCTACTGTAAATGCTTCGCTATTTCCCCGTTGGTGTATTCAGCGTCCTGTACACAAACCGCAGTCCGGTGGCTGGCTTCCCTTTCCCGGGGCGAGGTTTCAGAGGGAGGGAGGGGGGGGGGGGGGGGGGGCGAGGGGGCAGAGGTGCGGGATCAGAGGCGAGAGACCGGTGCACCGTGACGGCATACTAGAGAGCGCAGTGAAATTACTTCAAATAATTTAAATACTTCTCTGTTAACACGCAGGATAGGCACAGCCAACTCCACTGAGGGCCGTGGCCCGGGTACGAGTCGCCGTCTGACGGTTTGGCAAGGCAGGCTACACCAGCCAGCCAGCCAGCCAGCCAGCCAGCGCTCCGAGCGGCGCTCCCTCGCCCTCGGCAGATATGCCGCCGCGCAAACATGAAACGTTTGTTGTCTCAACACTAATTGTTCGGTGTTGGAACTAGTTTCGCCAAGCACTCCTGGAAAAGAGCACGCCCCATAACTCCAGCCAAAGAAAAACACGGCGAGTGAATTGGTTGTCACCCGAGACCAGTCACTGCAAAACTCAAACCTTCAAATCGAAGGAATACTCGACGGACAATGCGAAGGTTCATAGCACCAATCAATTCGAAGGAATTATTCCTTCAAACTGCCGTCTGCGTCGCCGTTCCAACGTGTATTCGAGGGGAAAAAATCCTTGAACTAGACGGGTTCCAAAATTCCTCGATTCGACGGTTCGAGTTTTGCAGTGGTCACCACATGAGCTATGAGCAGCCTCGGCAAAAAAAAGTGCAGTGTGGAAAAAGAATGTAGATGTACCATTTCTACTTTAAAGCCGGCTACAGACCACTGCGTGAGCTGATCACACCGCTAGGGCATCATTGCTCAGACCCTATAAAGTAGAACACAGAAAAAGAAAAACGTCCAGAACGCAGCGACTGTTGGAGTAAGGTGACCAACAAAATTCAGCGTCGTGAGTCATAGCCCCTTTTCCTCTCCCGACCTGCCCTCCCCTCCCCTCCTCGGCAGTAAAGCACGCTCCATCGGGCAATGTAGTGGAGCAGAGGACGGTCTGAGATGCGAACCTCTACAATCTCGCCGTGCACTCGTTGTAATTGTATCAATTTAGCGAGAGATTTCACTACGGCCATTTCAAAACTGTGCTGTAGCAAAACTACAATGTTTCTAAGCTGGACATTTTTCCACGATTGATGTAAGCTTTTCTTAACGAAAGCAAAAGTACCGTGTAAAGAGAGAAGTAGAAGTTTTAACGACTATTATTTTGTTTGTCGTCACGACACTTCGAAATAAAGAGTAGTACCGATTAGTACCGACCCTCGCGATTCAAAACGGATCGGAATACCTCTCCTTTGGCAGCTGCAGCTGCACTATTTCAGCGGCTGCAGGTCTGCGGAGTCAGCAACCTCTGATTCACGCCCCGCCTCGCCCACCTCCTCATGGACGCCGGCTGGACACCACTTCGGCGCACCGAAGAAGCCATCGCGCATCGGATTCCCGTCACAGTCCCACAGCTCCCCTCCCCTCCCTCCTCTCAACGTCTTCACCTTCACCTCCCGCTGCCACACCGGCCCGCCCTGCCTGGCCCTGCCTGGCCGTGAAATACTGTAACGACCGTTCAATATCCAAAGGCGGCGCCGTCTTGCGCGCCAAGCCGAGCCACGCCACGCCACGCCACGCCACGCCACGCCACGCCTCGGCGCCAGGGACTGCTACTAGTCCACGGCAGGATGAAGTACTGGCCACGGCCCGACGCACGGGGGGAGAAAATTATAGATTTTGGTCCGGTCATTCGCGAATTTATCGTTTGAAAGTCGAAGGGAATTAAATGACGGAAAAGATCGAACCGAAGTAGAGAAGACAATGTGCTGGACATTCCGAGCGGGGCGGCCCTGAGGAAGCGCGAGGGGTGGTTATCGGAATGATACGGACTCCATCCCTGCAGGTAGGCAGAACTTGAGAGGCTAGCCCTCGGACTGGCGTCTTATAATCCACCGCCCCCGGCCCGGGGTCGAGGAGGAGGGAGAGGGCGGAGCGTCTCGAGCCCGCGGGTCGTGCGAGGAGCTCGCGCCGGAGCACATGCACTCATCGCGTCCACACAAAAGATGCCCGCCAGCACCGCCACAACTTACTAGATTATGAGCGCAAAGTGACGGCAGGCCGCGGCAGGCCAGGGAGCTGGAATGGCGAGCAAGTGCACTCAGGAGCTAAAGCTGCACTAATGGACGGTTCGCGGCGCCCGGGGCGGAAATCAAGGGGCCGGGAAGAGGAAGGAAAGGGGCCCGGGGGGGGGGGGGCGATGACGCCCGTCCGCGGCAGTAGTGACCACCCCACCCGACGTGTCGTGTGCATCGACGCTGTTCACTTGTTTACTCGCGGAGAGGAAAGGGTGCGCGGCCTTTTGATGTGGCGCTGCGGCGCGGTCCTTTTGATCAGACCACACGAGGGAGGCAGCAGACCCGGGCCTGTACGCGCTGGCGCCCATTAGAGAGAGGCAGGGAGGACTTCCATTTCATCGCAGTAATTACATCCGCGACGGCAGCGTCTTCACCGACTCCCGCCACGTTCGAAAGGAAAAGAGAGTCCAAAGAATGAGGAGTGATGCTCGGGTAGTAATCGAAATCGAAATTTTCGAGTCTTTCTGCGAAATTGCTGAAAGTTCGAATACTCTCAAACATATTTATTCACCGCTGAAGTAATCTTCCTTCCTGCGATTCGAGGCTTACAGTACAAGATCCACCCATTTCTCAATCAATTTTTTCAGACGCTCTTTTGCCGCAAGGGACCACACATAATTAATTAACTTCCATCATCTGCGACACGAAGTTGTTTGAATCAGTTCGAGAGTATTAAGGCCGCGTGAAGATGAGCTGTGCAACGGGTAAGTTGATAAGACATCAGAGCAGAGAGGGGCTGGGCTGTAGGTTGGCGGGCAGGCCGGGGGACAGAGCTGCAATTTATTCGGCCGTTATATGCCGGGGTAGCGGGGGTAGATCGTTACTAGTGGGGGACATAAGCGAGTGCCAGTTAACTGCTGGGGGCATCTGCCTCTGTTCATAACCGACATAACTGTCAGGATGGGATTTTAAGGCCATAAGGCAGAAATGTGGCGGCGCTGTCATTCGACACATCGGCGGAGCGGAGCCGACCGCCCTCAATGGCACATGAGAATGACAGTAGCTGATGGTCGTCCTCGCTAGCGGCTATAAATGATTAACATATTCGAGGAGATATCACAGAACACTTAAATTGCGATCGACTGCCAAAACGAGCGACAGGCTGTCAAGGAGGAGAACCTCGAAAAACGAGCGAGAAAAGTTGTGAGTGGAACAGTGCGTGGAGAGCGAGCAGGGCTGGGCAGGGCTGACTACTAGTTCCTTGTGCCGCCGCCAGGGCGAGGGCTTGTCCAGGCGTGTCCCGGCCAAGCCAGGAGATTGGTCCTTGCAATGCTGACGCAGCGAGGGTCCAATATATTTAATTCCGGCCTGATTTAATTAAGTGGCACTTCATCGACTGGCGGCGCAGCGTCCGTCCCCGCTTCAAGTTTTTGCGTTCTTCCACTTCGAGTGGAGCAAGAAGACAAACTCGAACTCGCGCAACCGACAAGTTTAAAAATTGAGTTTGACTTTGGGTTTCTGATTCCCCTTTTCCGAATGGCGGGATATTGACCCAGCCAGCCATCCGACCGCCGCCCTGCAGGAGGAGTCAGGTTGCTGACTTTTTAATACGATCCGCCGCGGCGTTGCTGCTAATTGTGTCAAAATAAGGAGCACTCTTGGTGTGGAGAGGAGAGGAAACTTTGTTGTGATTGGCACCGCCTGAGTTGGCCAAAAACTCTGTGGTCGGATGCAAAAGAGATAAGAGGCTGGCTGCTCGGGCTGAAAGGGACCAGAAAGACGTCTTTATAAGTTCATAACGCTGCCAGGGACCATATAATGCGATCCTCGGGTCTTCGTTCCCCCGCTCCAGACCTGCAAACCAATAACTGGCGAGTCAGATCTTACTTTCCCGTTTTATTTGCAAAAAACAAGTCGAATTAATACGAATAGGCGATGGCAGTATTTGAACGATGCATTTCTGCGATAGTCTCTATGTGAACAATGTGTGCACAGTTAAATTCTTGCGAAGAACTGCTTTGTAATACAAAGAATTTGAAGGCATTGTATTGCGAAGCAAGATTCTTCGCAATTACAACACATTTGCGATGTAATTACAACGAAAATTCTTCGCAATACAACTAAAATCGTTCGCAAGCTACGAACAAATCCTGCAGAGGATTTTTTTTGCATTGCGAAGAAATTTGTTTGTAATACAAACGAAATCCTTCGCAATTGCGAAGCATTTCTTCGCAAGCAATTAACAGTGTGCTGCACATGCTACATCAGGAATTTCCATTTGTTGCAGAGTCACAAGGCGATGTAAACTCTCTAGATTCTATGATTCTATGCTAGCGAAATCGGCGATAGGGAAGGGAAAGAGCTTGGTGGCATACACACCCGCCACACGTCCGTGTCGTGCGGGCTGGCCTACCCACTCGTCATAAGGCGCCGTCCTACTGATCCCTGGACAAAACTTTTCTTTCCCAAGAGGCAACTGACAGTATTCTGGATGAAAATGAAAATCCACCACAGCTTTGTAACTCATGACGAGACAAGCTTGGCTTGCTCTGGGAGGCCGAGGGCCGGCCCGAGCCGTGGCTTGCATCACAGAACAGCCCATTACAGAAACTTCATCCTCAGGCGGTTTAAGCACATAACGCCGCTAAAGGACTGCCCCTGAATCTATTATACCCTGAGACAGTCCCTCTCTCTGTCTCACTTCCTCTTTTTTTTCTCTCTGCCGGCAGTTGGCGACTCGCAGTGAACTTCATAGCCCTCTCTCCGTCAGACACAAGAACATCCAGGCGCAGAGAGGCTCCCCCTCCCCCTCTCAGTGGCCTGGCCGTGCTCCCTATCTCCGAGCCATTCCACCCCCCCACTCTTTCTCTCACCTCATAAACCACATCAAGACGACTGTTGCTACGCTTCTCATGCCGTATAATTGTTATATCCCCTCCCACAGCGGCCGCGGTCCGCCGTGCCAGCGCCCTCCTCGCCCCGGCATCTCTTCCTCTCTGCCTTGCCTCCCGGGCAACGGACCCAGTCAATCAGGTCCTATCACCACGCAATCACTAACATCGAAAGAGACCTGAGGCTGCAGTTAGCTGCAGCTGCCAAGCAGCTACGGTGACTGTCAGCTCAAATGGTCAGTCTGCTGGAAGAGAGCGCAAGAGGCTTCAATTTGAGATATCCTGAATATGAAGACAACACCGTCTTCGAATGATATGACGATCACAGTCGGAAAAATTAAGATTTTCAGATGGACGCAGCATTTTAAAATCGTAATGTTTCAAAATAATTTTCGGATTCCTTTTTGGATTTCCCCCAAAAATATCAAAAGTTTATAAAGCGTTTCGAAAATTCGGAGAAAAGAAAACATAGTTGGCGTGGAGTTAATTGGTCACACAAAAAGCTTTGAAATAACTATCAAACACTACAAAGGCAGAAGCGTGACCGTTAAGTGAGCTCCATTTGGAGAATTATTTTCAAATCGAAGGTTGTTGTCTAGAGTAACAACACATTAGCAGTCGAGAAGGGCGGATCCGCCGGGACCCTCCTTTCCGCAAACTGAAAGCCTCTCCCAAACCTCATCCTCCCGAAACTTCCACATGCGCGCTTCTTGCTTGATTCCCCTCCCTCCCTCCCTCTCTCTCTCCCTCCCTCCCTCCCTCCCTCCCTCCCTCCAGGCACTCAGCACCCACATCCTTGTCTTACATCAGGAACACAAACCCATTCAACCAAAGATCGTTAATGCAGGCTATTATGGACTTCTCTCACCCAAATATTGAGGGTGCCGCACTCAGAGGAGAGGAAAGAAAAGCGACTCCGCCGTTATTCATCATGCATTCCAATGGCAGAGCCAAGTTAAAGTAGATGAGGGCTGCAAGGATATTGCTTTTAAATTGTCAGCGAGGATGGGGAGGAAGGGGCAGATTTTAACATCAAATTGATTAAGTCTCTAATATCTAGGTGCTGGGGAGCTTATTGGCGAGTAAGAAACAAAACCCGAATTTCGGAGTGACCGTCTTCAAATTTTTAGAAAAAATTAGCATAGACTGACCCGAAATTCAAGAGAATTTCATCTAAAATTTTGGGCTAATCCTCCATATTTGAAGATATCATACTAGTTTGGTCACCTGTGCAGAAAACCGAGCTCGAATTTCTGTCTCTGATTCAATGTTATAATTATCTTAATAAGGTAAGTACCAAATTGCAGGAAACCACACCCTCATGTTAATCGAGTAACCTGTATGACGAAGAAGTCGATAAACGTAGAGTGAAGCTACCGGACGAAAAAGTATATACGCTACTTTCTGTTGTTCTCGAATGCACGAGCGAAAGTAAACTTGAGTTTCATTTGCACGCCGCGCGAAGAGAGTACCGACTTTGTGATTGCGAACAGAGAGCTGCCACCCTCAGCAGGGGAGTCCTCTACTCCCCCTCACCTCACGTCCTCCGCGTCTTTCCATCTGCGTCACGTGTTTTCTCTGCAAACACCCCTGCTAGTTGGTGCGCTCCCTACGCGAGCTCTCACTGTGTGCCTACTCTGAATGTAATTGAGTAAACGAGGTCAACAGTTCTCACCTGGGGTCTCATTTATTAGCCGGCACGGAACTATCACCACCAGCAGGGTTGTTAAAGTTAACTTTAAAATTTAAAGAACTACGGTTGATCGTAAACGGAGTCCCTTTTATTGTTGGCTATTTAAAGTTGCAGAAATGTGACGAGTCAACGTTAAAGTTAACTGATTTTTAACGAAAAGTGTGAAATTTCGTTAAAGTTACTCTAAATCTGAAACTAAATTCTCCAGCAAATTGAAGTCATTCAAAAATAGGAAAAATTATAAAACTTTTATCTTTAACCTTCTAATTCTCGTTGATCGTTAGTTAACTTTAAAATCCCCGATCACCACACACACAGAAAGCCCAAAAGCCAGAATCTGGGGTCCGGTGGACCCACAAAACAGAGGTCAACAAATATTTTTGGAGGTCAACTTTAAAATGAAACACGTTTCGAAATAAGTCTCAAAATAACTTTCAAATACATCGTTTTACCCTTGGTTTCTGGGTTGGCTTACCTCAGAATCTGGGTTTTGATTTTCCGTGCACCGGCATAGTTGAATCTCACCTTGCTCTCAGTTCAGAGGGGCTTCAGATTCGAGCTACAGCTGAAGAATTTCGACTTCGCGTACTTACGTCGACGTCTATTCCGTTGAGCGGGAAGACTTGCGTGTTGGGCAGCTCCTTGGGGGTGAAGCGGAAGAACTCGGACCGGCCCTTGTACCACTTGACCGTGTAGAGCTGGTCCTCCTGGAGGTCATAGTTGCAGCGCAGGGTCACGGTGCTGCCTGCCTTCACCGCCATGGGGGTCTGCAGGTGGACCTGGCGCAGGCTGCTCGCTCCTGCAACATGGAGACCACGCCGGTCACAACTAGATTCACACAGAGACCGCCGGATGATATATTTAGATCGTCATGGTCTCAAAGCCGCAGCACCGCACGCAGCATGGAAAGAGAGATAGGAAATCAAACGAACGGAAGTATCTTGAAGGAAGAAGGGCGCGACGCGACCCAGCATAAGGACGGGAGGAAGACGGAGAGAGGAGGAGAGAGGGAGGGTTTGAGTGGGACTGTTGGCACGCGCTTCTATGAATGGGCCCGTGAAAAACATGGTGAGCCCTGAGCCCCTGTCCCTGTGCGAGGAATAGTAGTGAAGTGAGTGGTCCAACCGCGCGGTGGATGGTGGTGGTGGTGGTGGTGGTGGTGGTGGTGGTGGGGGGGGGGGGGGGGGGGGGGGGGTGGGGGGGGGGGGGGGGGGGGGGGGGGGGGCAGGAGGAGGAAGAATGAATAGCGTCACGCGACCCAGTTTGTTGCTCCGTAGCTTCAGACCCAGCCCACACCCAAGAATGCGTTAACTTCATGTAAGTTCCATTGTATTTTGTTTGCGTATTG
>CABIKL010003819.1:0-10430 GCA_902196195.1 Aptinothrips rufus | reverse complement strand
GGGGGGGAAGGGGGAGGCAGGGCGCATCTGCTCGAGGGCCCCGCCCGGGCGTGCACCTGGCGCACCCGTACCGCCCAGCCAAGGCCCCGGCCAGCCTGACCTGCGCACACACACACAGGGGGGCTTTAAATCTGTCTTATCTGGTTCGCGGCGAGCTGAGGTCCTCTCTTTTTATTGGTGGAGGGGGCGGGGGAAGGGGGGGGGGGTGAGGAGATTGACCCAGGGCGCAGCGTGAAGACACGGCCGCGCCTAGCCGCGCCTTGCTGGAGTACTCACTGGAGCCTTATCGGATGACCGATAAGTTACCGATATCAAGTCGAGTCAGGGTGACACCAGGACGAGGCGCTGCCCCCTGTGGTCCGTCCGTTATTCAGAAACTCAACAAATATTTCGAGAAATTAAAAACAAAAATTGTCTTTTTACTGACAACAAAATGTCTTTGGCGAACATCCTCTGACTGGATGGATTTAGAATCCAATCCAAGTTTCGAGCTAAAGTTTCAGTTCAGATGAGCATACATCTGATATATGCGACTCTCCGCATCGTGGGACGCGCGGGAAGGAAACGGTCAACTCACTGCGGGGAAATTAATGTGCGTCTCCGGCCTGATTTGGTTTGGTGGGTCACCCAGTCCCCCGCCCCGATATCACGGTGATGTGTCACCCCTCCTCTGTACTGCCTTGCCCCACTTCTCAGCCCTGCCCTGCCTTGCCCTGCTCGGCCCGGGGCAGCCTAGGGCAGCTCGGGGAGGATCCTATCCCGACTTGAAATGCGTTTTTCGCGTCCGATGAAGTATTGTTCGGTCCGGGCAAAGGTGCCGAGCCCCTTACCTTCCCGTGGGCTGGGGCCGGCCGACCCGCGATACCTATTCTCATGTTAATGGCACCGGATCCATGCCAAAGACGCGTCGCGACGGAAAGGGAAGGAGGCCGGGAGGCAGGGAGGGAGGGAGGGGGAGCGGCGTCTGGAGGAGAGACGGGGTGTGGAACCAGTGGGGATGAGATTGGAAACCCTACTTCATGTCCCCGCCGAGGAATCCCGATGTTTCTTCCCTCGCCATTGTAACCGATGAATTATTTCCTCCTCATAGAGTTAGTTGCTCGCGGCGCGCGACCTTTTATATTCTCGCTCTCCTTGTCTCATTCGAACGAGTATTTATTCGATCGGCGTGGCGTGGCGTGGCGTGAAGTCCTGTCGCTCCTCCTGCTTATCTGCCCCCCCCCCCCCCCCCCCCCCCCCCCCCCCCCCCCCCCCCCCCTTTCCCATCCTCCTTCCTCACAATCCGTTATGTGTAACAACGTGCGGCACCTCTCTCGTTTTGTTTATTTATCATCAGGATATCTACCGAGGTGTATTCTCGAACACTGTCAGACTCATGAGAGTGCCTAAAGCGCTATCGCAGCTATCGGCAGTCTGCGTCCTGCCTTTAGGCCTTGTCCTCGGCCGTGTCTCCTCGGACTCCACAGATTCCGGCCACGCTCCGGCAATGTTGTCGAGCAGATATTATACTCCAGTAGCACCTGTCCTCGAAACCTGTCCGAACGGGTTCAAGTTTACGAGTGCGCATCGTACACGAAACGTACTCGCAGCCTATTCCGGTCTTTGCCTCTGTCCCTCCCCTCCCCCTCCCTGCCCTCAGCCCTGCCACTCCCAGAGCCCCGGCCCATTCGAGTCCTCGAGCAGGTGTGCATGGGTATGTCCTACCCCCCCCCCCCCCCCCCCCCTTACCCCCCCACCCTTGCCCGCCCCGACTCAGGGCAGCTGTCGTCACCCCCCCTCCCCCACCCCCTGCCACATATTACAAAAGCTTCTCGAACACTATAAAATAAAACAAGTACATGAACCTGATCGTGACAAAATCGCCAACTTTTGGCTGGACATCATTCGCAAACAACAATAGACAACGGACGATTGGTACGTAAGTCACATGCGAGTCGCAGACTTTGACTACTCGGATTATCCACGGTTACTTGCAAACATACGAACAATTATGACGTCTTTGCAGCTCTATGTGAACTTTACTTTATAGTCGTGACAAATTAATAGAAGAAAATGTGATCAGCAACGATTAAATGTCAGTACAGCAAAACAATTTTCTTCCAAAACATACTTGCGTCACCATTCCGTACCATCAAGAGACTGGCCGGACGATTTTGTAACGTCCCGGACATCACGAATACGTCAGAGTGACGTGTCCTGCCTTCCCTCTCGTCCATTCATGTTATTTTCACTAACTTGATGCAGCCTAATTTAAAGCATAGGAACTTCGAAAATAATCATTGCTACGTTCATAGCATATCAACAACTGGATCTATCTACTTTTCCTCGGCGGCGGAGTAGTCTCTCTCTGCTCGGCACTACGGCAGCAGTTCATTGCGCTCATTTTCCGTTGTGAACTTTATTTGGGCTGTATTTTTGTCTTAACTTCTGTTCCTAAATCTCAGAAAGACCCTTCCCCTTATATTAAACCACCCGAACCGCCTCCTCATAACCGCATTTCGAAGTGAGAGCCGAAACCAGCAACCAATCAGGTGCTTCCGGACTTGTACTGAAATTCAACTTTTATGAGGGACAAATATGGTACTAAGGATTCAAATAATTAACATCTGGATTATTTTGTAACACTTTATTGAACCATTAACAGAGTGAATAACTGCTGCCATTCCTTATAAACATGTTTGTGTCCGTAACTCAGGAAATTCTCATTTGTTACCTTGAACAGAGGAGGACAAGACATGTCCCCGTCTTAATCTAGGCTACGTTTCAGTCACCCAGAACTTTAACAACACCAATCAATGAGTCAACACTTATTAAATTTTGATGATCACAGAGACAGTGACATAAGAGATCAGGAACAGGAGATTGGTAACATGACATTGAAAAATAATGGCAATGCATTGAAGACGTATCACATCAAAAAATCCAAGGCTCTTGCAGTTTGCTAATGCTCGCTCTGAGAGCTGGATATAAAAGCAACAAAACTCAAGGTTGAAAAATCGAAATATTTCAAACAATCTCATCACATCCCTGACCTCAATGCAATTTTCTTAAATATATAATCCTGAGACCCATATCAAACAGCTAATGGATTTCAAAATGGAGCTTGCATGTTGATTTTAGAAATGGGTATAAGATATGGTATGCTAGCAGCAATGCTAAGAGCATCCTAGAAAAAACCCAATAGCAAAAAGCTATATTTATCAGAAGTGTGAATGCAATCCAGCAAAGTAATCAATTTTCTGCAGTAGATGTACCTGTAATAACTTACAACAGATCAGAATAAAAGTCTTAACTCAGATCTGGCACCACACAAAATTAAAATTTACAAGAATAGAATCACAAAAACAATTGCTGTTGTTCAGGAAATCTCATAACCTTGATGGATTGCTTCAAAGCAAATTGTGGTGCTGGATACTTAAATAAAATTTCATACTATACAAAATATAACAGTAATAGCTGGATGTCAGCAGATATCAAGCTCATTCAAACAAACTGCAGTAAAAAATTGACTGCAGATGAAAATTATAAACCAGACTGACACAAATAAAGCTCATTCAAAGGGTTAGAAGAAACTTAATTTCGACACCTTCACTTCCTGTTCTCTTTGCAAAACTTTGCAGATAATGAAAGAATAGATATTTTAAGACCAAAGGTAGAAAACCTCACAAGTAACTCATTTTGAAACTAACTAATTCCTAGGAAAGCATATCAAGACTTGGCGCAAATGCAAATTAAGTACTCTAAGGGGCTCCCATATTCATGCTGGACCAGTTTTGAGATAGAAACAACTTTGCCCATAATATGTTATCGATAGTCATTCACTGAAAATTAAGTTTCATAAAAAAGGAAGCACAGTAACAAAAGCTTAAAAAAAAAAAAAAAAAAAAAAAAAAAAAAAAAAAACAAGGATCAAACTGATTTCTTTTAAGAACAAATTTCAATTAGTGATACAATTCAAAAATTAGATCCCAATAACAAGAGTTCATAACATATAAAAAAGTTAATAAATTGAGGTGTAACATATTTTTAATTATTTATTTGAGGCGCTTGCAGGTCATTTTTAGCAAGACCTGTTTGACTAAGGTCTGTCTGCTTCGGCACAGAGACACACCAGATCAAGAGGAAATGTTGACAGAAGAAACAGCAAAGACAAAGGAAACAGAGAATTCACAGTTATGTACATGTAATAAGGATCAACTATGTACAATATGTTCATGACAACTAAATGTTGTGACACTACAATATCCATAATAGTCTCCAAAAGAAAGTAAAGGTTTGACAACTAGTTAAAGTCAATGCTACTTTATTTTGCAAGAAAATGTTAACCTGCAGCACAAAATAGAATGCTTTAAGAGTATGAAATATGAATAACAATAAGATGCTTAAATTTAACAGCCATATATTAAGTTAAAACAAACAAACAAAAAAAAAGACACATACAAACCTATTTTCGATTAAAAAGTAAATCACAAAAGCAAGGTCTTCACTATACTAGTTATTCATACTGCCTGCTTGATTCATAAAAATGGATGAAATATCTAGGAAAATTAAAGTTTCGAAAACTGGCAGTGAAACCAACAACACACATGACCCTGAACAGTCAAACAGGACATTACCCTGTCTCAGCGCACACATTGGCCACGGGTTTCATCTGAATAAGAAATAAGTAATTTACTGCAATTATTACATGAGGCGAAAAATGCTAAGTACCATAAACTATGTGCTCACAAACTGTACATTACACAATTCGTAAAATATAATGTATTATTATTATTACTGTCAAGATCAAGACTAAAGTTACTCCTGAGCTTGTAAAATAAAAAAAAGGAGTTCTGATGACTGAAAATCATGGCAAACATTTGATGAAGCTACTAGAAAAAATAAAACTTCTTAGGACCACTTGTATTGACGTGTCATACGCTCTACATAAGCCTCACAAATCTTTGCTTTCCGCAACATGTTCATACACATTCAAGCTGAAGTACTGCTCCAAATTACATAAGAACTGATTCATGAACAAAGAGGGACATTTTTTCTATAAATGGGACATTTCAGGAAGAACTTCTATCTTCCTGCATTCAGTAATTAGATTGAAGTACCAAAGTCGACTAAAATAACTGTTTTTGTCAATTTTCTGCCAGTTTAAAGTTTCATGATGTTCTCCTTAGAACTACTGTATCAAATTTGTCCATTACTTCCGTTGCCTCACATCCTTTCCATGATCAGGTGTGTTTTTTCTGGAACAGAACAGAATAAGATTTAATAACCAAATATCAAAGCAAAAATTTTAGTGCACAAAGCACTGTGAGTCCTCACAGTAAAATTATGGGAGGGGAACTTGGGGATGATGAGGATGCGGGTCACACTTGGGGAGTGATGGGTCTCATGGCAAATCAGTTTGGACTGCAACAGTGGTATACGATGGACTTGCTTGTACTCCAATACTGCGACTAGGTACAGAGGAAAATGAATTACATCTGCACGCCCTTTGTCGACGATAAATCTTTCTAGTGCCACAAATTGAACTTGTACTGTTGGTAGGTGTCATCGCTAATGGCATGTACCTGGATGGGGATGATCTCTGTCCAGTACTTCTGGAACTCGATGGGATTGGTCGAGGATAGGGAATATTGGCCTGTCTTGATCTGATTGGTTTCGAAGGGGGCGGTTTGGATGGTACGGATTTGGGGAATATAGACTTGGAACCTTTGGAGAGTTGTCTGGAGGGTGCAAACTTAGATGGCCCCCATCTAACAATTTTAGTGGACTTCAAAGGAATTATCGCCCATCCTTGTTTCTCCAACTCACTTCGAATTTTTCCTTGGACACCAGGTTCATCCCCAAATTTAGAGGAGAAAAGTTTCGGTGCACTGAATTGTAGAAGTCGAGCGAGAGATACATGCAAAGTAGAGAGGGCAGATACTTACTGCTCAGGGCTCTGGTCCGTGTCACTTTCGTCCAACTCTGTCTTGTTACGTTTCTTTTCATAGATCAGTATGATAGTGCAAAGAACAGCAACTTCCAAGCAAATCCCCAGGAATGGCCAAAGAGCAGCAAGTTTATCTATTAAAAAAAAGAAAATTGAAGAAATTGAGTAAATACATACGTGAGTGATGATATGAGCACTGTCAATGGTGATAAAGTTTACCTTTAACTCGGACGGATGTGGTTTTGCCAGTTGATGGTGGGCTCTGATTTGCGATATTTGAGGCATTGCACGAATATTCGTTCCTATCACTCATCTGCACATTGTCAATAACAAGGTAAGCATTAGGAATACCAGTGACTGGGTCAGGTTCAAACCTAATATGGCCATCCGTTGTGTTCACAGGCATTTTATCTGAAACATCATAAAGCACAATAAATCCGATTACAAAACTACAAATTGAAGAGAGGCAAATTTCTTTAGCCAGTGAAAGGATTCATGAAGATTTAAAAAGCCAAAATTACTTATGCTCCACACAAGTTTGGGAGTGGGATTTCCCTTCACATTGCAGTGCAACTTCAAGCGCTCTCCCTCCACAACTGGAGTGTCCTCTGCCATAATTATTTTGGGAGAACCTAAAAGGAGGAACAACATTTTGTTGTAAGAACTATAAATATCAAATAATCTAAGCATGATTTAAAATTGTACTTAAGACATGGAAAATGAGTTTCGATTAAATTGACATCTAATAATACACTCACCAATCACTTGGATATTGGCCTTCATGACACTTTCAGTGGCGTTTGTTTTAGCATTGACAGCTTGACAGGTGTAATTCCCTACGTCTTCATCGCTAGTCTTGAGAATTATGAGCTTATTTTCTGCGTCCACAATCCTATATTTATCCTCTTTTGGTTCTATAACTTTGTCTTCCTTCAGCCTGAAGAGTAGTATGAAACAGTAATAACAATTTCACAGAGCTCCGACTCCTGTATGTTCACAAATTTAAGATCAGCGTGAAAACAGGAAGCTTACCATCTCAGAACAAACTCAGTGCCCGGCGTGCCACTGACATTACAGTGAAGTGCCAGTGATTTGTCATATTCAAAGGCCTTAAAATTTTGAAAATCATAGTCAGCCTGCACTGAATTGGCTGCAACAAAAATAAAAAAAAAAACATCATTTCACATAATGAAATAAGATATTCCACATTTTAACAAACTGAAAACTAATGTTTGTCAGTTTTCAATTTAAGACCAAAACTACAGATAAGATCAAAAATAAGTTAGACAACCAGTGCATGAGGAGGAAAACATCACCAAAAACTAAAGATGAAAAATAAAATTTACAAATACACTTGAAAACAGTATTTGTCAGGGTCCAACATTAGGAAGCTTAGATCACAAATAATAAAGAAATAAATAGCAGATACTTCAATGTGTAGGGGGAAAAAAGGAAAAAAAAAAAAAAGATTAATGTAAGTTAAATACATTATCTAAGAGTGTTCTTTTGCTTCCTCAATTGTAAAACTGCAACCACACACATCTGTTCTATCACTGTACAGCTTAAAATATACCAACTAGCATTATCATATTTTAAACCCAGGTTAACACATTCCCATTTGATCTGAGAATGAGGGAAGACCAATGAGAAAGCACTATAGAAATTATCATGGGAGAAACATCAGCATCAGATCCATCAAAATGGTCATATAAACATCTAAAAAAAGGGTACAATCACTCACAATCAAGCAAGTTAGAGAATACTGCGGCAGCTGGTCAGTGGTGATTCGATGGGAAGAGAAGCAACACAACTCAAAGGGATATCAATTTCAGAACGTCACCTTACCACTCAACACGTAAACCTGATGGCTCAGATTGTAAAATGAAGTGCAGCGATAGCTACCACTATGGGAGTGTTGAGCTTGTGAAACTGACAATTTCGCAACGACTTTCCCATTTATTTTCTCTTCTTCAAGAACGTACTGATTTTGAGAGTCAGGAAGGACTGTTTGCTCATCACGTTGCCACTTAATTGGATCAAATTCAGTTATGTGGCATGTAATTTCAAATGGGTCTCCTTCAACAACAACATTGTTTCCTTCATAGACAACCTGTTGGCTTTCTCCTGAACAGAATGAGTGAATTGGCGTGTTACTAAATTTAAAAAAATTGATAAAGATAGAAGAACGTCTCTTGGCGTGGCAAGCGGCTTTGCACAGAGCAAACAGCTGGCAGCACGTCACTCTTGATTGACCCTACAATTAGACTTGACCTCTCCAGACCAGTCAGAGCGCAGCAAGACTATTGGCAAGAGCAACAATCTCATGCCCAGGGGAATGAGAGGGGGGGGGGGGGGGGGGGGGGAGGAGCACGTCGTTCGGACTCCGCCGACACAATACGGGCCTCTCTAGTATCTGAAAGATCTCGCTCTCCAGTTTGTGGAATAAAGGATTGTCTGTTCATAACGTGACTGATTTTAAGGGCAGGGGGTTCGGTTATGCCGGTAAGAGAGAGGAGGAAAAGATTTGGTGCGGGGAGAGGGGATTTGGTTTGCGTTTGCTTCACTTACATCCAAAATGAAGTTTTCACGTGAAGTAATAGATTCCATGAGCTGTCAAGTGACAACTCGTGGGAAAAGAGTGGTCACAGAATTAGTACAGGCTTCCCATTTTCCTTTTTCCTGAATTCTCCCTGATTTTCAGACCCAAGATACTTTATTTTTTCTCGACTTTTGAGGACATTAAACAACCTCTTTGTGCTGAACAAGCACGACTTTTGGTCACGAAGCAAGCACCTAAACGTGTTTTGGACATAATTTTTTTTCTTTCAATTTTTCGATTCTACACGCAATTGTGACTTTTCTCTGGTTTACCAACCCTCCTCTCGGCCCTGGACTCGCACGCTCGTGACGTGCTCCCTAACAAGCTCATTACCAGCCTCTCAAGCATGTGTTCGCCCGGATGACTTCAAGCCTACCAATGACTTCCGTCGTGAGCAACCAATAGATAGCAAGGGATCGTCCATAAACAACTTAGTTTCATGACGTCTCCGAAACGGTGCTAAACGGCAGTTCCTAAGCCACCAGAGGTAGCGATTGCCCGGTAGGCAGGGTTCTCAGGACACTACGCGGTTTATGGGAACCCCTACCCGCCAGAGCAGTACGACGGTCACAACGCACTCCGCCACGCAGCTGTTCAAACTGGACTGGCTGCCTGACTGGCCATGAACCGAAAAGTACAGCATCGCTCAAAACTTTGTGCAGATATACCGAAGGCGACTGGGGAGGTCGTAGCCCCGATTTTAGGGAAAGCATTTGTTAACAGGGTTAGTTGGAGGCGGTTGGAGGTAGAAGTAGTGCCAGCTCAATGCGGTCAATTAATCTGTCATTGTGCCTCCCATGATTACAGTGCAAAGTTAGATGTACAAAAAGTTTGATGGAAAACCCACCCGCTGAGATAATAATGAAGAAAACAAAAAGTAGTCCTGAAGTTTCAAAGGGATTTCAGATCATACTCGAAACCTGTAAGGGCTTGGGTCGGAAACGACAGCGCAGCCGTGCAATCCGTTCCTAAGACAATTTTCCGATCTTGGTCCTACCCCAGGAGCGCGCAACACGAATAAAAACCTCAGGAACACAAATGTAAAACTGAGGTGACGAAAAGGGACGAGGGGACATCCCTGAAACTGAAGAGGGGCGGAGCACAGCATGCGGTCCCGATGATGTGGGCGAGCGATTTTAGGGGAGGATCATGGCTCCACAGCAAGACACGCGTATCAACGGCGGGGGGTGGCGGGGGGTGGCATGGGGTGGCATGGCGTGGCGTAGCACGAGCAAACACGTCATGCACGATAAGCCCCTGATACCGTACCGAGCGCATGCCTATCCGCTCCGCTCACCGAGTGGTCATCTCATCTCGGCTCAGCAGCGACACTGAAGGCTAAACGGACCGCCAATTACACAGACAACCACTGGAGACGCGGCTACTGGTCTCCCCACTGCAGAGGAAGAGATGTGACACAGTCACGTTCGTCAGCCGTTCCTCGTGGCGTCATAATAACCTAAGCCAATGGGAAGGTGACGCTGAGCACTCTCCGAGAACAGCGGCGAGGAGGAGGAGGAGGATGTGGACTTCCCTGCTCATCCTGCAGTAGCCGAGGCGCGGGGTGTCGCCGCAGCCTGCTGCTCGCGCCGCGTCGGTCCGCCGAGGGCCAGTAAATAACTTGAGGCGAGGGGAGAAATTCGCACTACCGACATTCTCATAGACCAAAAAACAACCCTACGCACGAAAGTCAGGAGCGCTCAAGCAGCGCGGCCCGTGGCGGCATTTTGGTTTCATTCGTTTAATTTGCACCTGGGACTCCCACCCCCCTCTACCCCTCCCTCTCTAGTGGCAACGCGTCCTCCGCGCGGCCCGGCCCTGCGGTGCCCTGCGGTGCCCTGCGGTGCCCTGCGGTGCCCTGCGGTGCCCTGCGGTGCCCTGCGGTGCCCTGCGGTGCCCTGC
>CABIKL010003818.1:0-10434 GCA_902196195.1 Aptinothrips rufus | reverse complement strand
CCCGCCTCTCTCCCTCTGCCCTCCTCTCGACACACACCCAACCTCCCAGGCAGCCTAAAGCGATCGCATCGCTGTAGGGGGCGGCCGTAAGTTGCGTGACATTAGTCCAGCCTGCAGCAGCCTCCAGCAGTCTCCAGCACGACTCCAGAAGCGACAGCCAGCAGGGCGTGGGGGTGGGAGGGGAATGGGGGATGAGAGGGAGGTGGTCACCCTGCGAGCATGATAATGCCAGAGACGAGGATGTTCCTCGTCGGTCATCACCCCATCCCCGTCACAACTCGTGAAATACAATTCTGATCAGCAAGTAATCACGCCAAAGTACTCCCTCCGTACCTACGGTGCGAGATGCCACCTCAGGACGCGGACGCCCCTCAACCGGCAGCATACCGGCAGCTATGTTCGCAAGCCAAGTGCGCCATCACACTACAGTACAGTCCAGCTCATATCGCAGGGGCGTCGAATCGTTCTGAAGCCAGGAGGGGGCAAAGTACCACCTGATCTGATGGTTGCCTACCTCCCAGGCGCTCAAAGCTACTTCATATAGAGCTGGGCAAGAACGCAGCACGGCGCGGAGTACATCTCCGATGTGTCGGGAGGGTTCGATTATAGATAAACATGTCATGCAGTTTCTAGAGCAATGCGAGCGAAGCGAGCTGAAAGCTATAGGCTATTCATGATATGAAACGACAATATGTAGCCAATTTACACACTAAAATGTGGGACAAGGGGTCCTAGCTTTGCCCCCCCCTGCCCCCCCTGGCCAAAACTTGGGGAGGGCACTGCCCCCCCTGCCCCCCCTGCCCCCCCCGGGATCGACGCCCCTGTCATATCGTGAATAAAAACTGACCCCGCCGCTATCCCGAAAAAGGCGGTACGGTACGGTGATGACAAGAGGGCAATAAAAATAGAGCAGATCCGAGGAAGAAAAGACGGCATCGGTGTGAAATCATAAACCGATTATGTGAAAGTACAGTAACGACGATGCATCAGATGTCTTACAGATAGAGGCGCCAGTGCGCCTCATTGTCTCTTTGACAGGTCAGTCACCCCTGGATCTTTATGAGCGCCAAGCCTCGAGTATCAGAAACAGAATGAATGAAAACCGTCTTAACATTCGTAATAGTAATAGCAACGTAAATTTGCATGGACAATTACAAGTTTTTAATTCACGCATGCGTTGCGATCAGATTAGCATTGTTAGTTACCAACAAAGTAAAAATAAAATGTCGCCTGTTTTCATTCATTTTGCACACTATGATACAGAAAACTAATAACTCGACGTATTTCTGCGCAGCAATGAAAGACAAGCGTCGGTTTCAACTTACCGTGTCCGGGTTTGCGCCAATCCGATAGCGGCGTCGCTTTGTTGAGACGGCGCTAAAAGTGAGGTTAGATTCTCTGTGAATGTGAAGAGTCCGAGCGGAGACGAGAGCAGCGGCAGGATTATGGGAGTCGTGCGTAATCCACAATCCAAGGTCCGGCGGCGTCGCGTCGCTTGGCGTCGCTCGAGAGGCTATTCAGTCACAACGCACGGCACGGCACGGCACAGGGGCCCACTGCTAACACCTTCATTCGGCTCGGCTCGGCTCGGCTCGGGCGTAGCTTCACTTCACTTCAACTCACTCACTGGGCGCGGGCCGAGGTGTAGGGTTTGGACCCCCCCGCCATTCATCACATCAGTTATTCACACCACAAGCACACAAACAAACACCACTGGCGGACGGCGCGCTGCACAAGACTGTACTAATCGTCGATTGCGACCTGTTCGGCCGGCGAGGATGCGGACACAACAGGCGCGACCCTTTCACGTCGTGAACGCACTCAGTATCGATAATACACAGAAAGCTGACGGCGAAACAGCTCAACCAACGCGGCGCAGAGCGCAGAGCAGGCGGCAGCGCTCGGGCTCGGCTCGACTCGACTGGGCACAAGATGTCTGCTGCTTCTCGCTTCTCCTCCCCTCGCTACTCGCAGTGCGAGTTGCTGGCTGGCTGTTGGCTGGCCGGCTGCGCGGTGCCGTGCAGAGCCGTGAGCCCGATGCCGACCCGAGCCGTCCCGAGCCGTCCCGAGCGGTCGTGCCGAGCCTGCTCGGGCTGGCTTGCCCACCGCGCCGCGTCCCGGCCGGCCCCGGCTGGCCCCGGCCTGTGTCAGTCCAGCGAGGGGGAGGGTGGAGGGGAAGGGGGCGGCAAGCATCGCGTTGTGGCCGCGGCGGCACATCACAGCACACGTCCTCTCATCTCATTCTGACTGGGCCGAGGGTTCGGGCTGCTAAAAGATGAGTTCACTTACATCAACCCCCGCCGGATTCCAAGATGCTATCCGACGCCAGCGACGCCGCCGCCGGTCCTTCCGTCCCGGTGGTCCTACCCCGCTCAGGGGCGGATGATGTTGATGAGTCGCTATGAGGGGTGTAGGCCTGCCAGTCAGATATCTCAGGGAAGGTCAAGGTAATCTGTCTTCATTCGCACACCTCGTTACAGTTTATCAGTTTACATGCTCTGCTGTTCGCCATGACGATTATTGCGGCGCTGAGTGCGACGCTATTCCAGAGGTGGGCCAGCCCAGCAGTCCACTCGGCGCGTTCTATTGCTGTCTCCCCGCGCCCCCTCCCCTCCACTCCCCCGCCCGTGGTGCTGCTAATGCGCCGCGCCCCGCCGCGCCGCGCCGCGCCGCGCACTGGTCGCCAGTGCCATGCCGCATGCCGCTGCTATTACTTCACGTGCTTAATTAGCAGTTTGAGAGCAGAGCCCGGCTCGGCCTGCTCCGCTCTGAGCTCGCCGTGGATGTCTAAGGGTCGCGATCCAAACAGGTCCTCTCCCTCTCCCATCCTGAGGATTTGAGCGGGCGACTCGACTCGACTCGTCACATCCGGCGGACAGGCCATGCAGTCAGTCAGTCCGTTGCCCCGCCCCGCCCCGCGCTCCACGTGAAGGGGCGCCTTCGCGCCTCTAGCAACCCGTGCAGAGAATTTGTCACACTGCAGGATTTCCGTGACCTCATAGCATCGGGAGTTTTTTGCACGGCTTCATTCGTGTAAAAATAAAAATTAGGATCGCAACCAGATAAGTCACTGATTTAGAGGAACAGCAATTTTACTGTATTCCTTACTTTTGGCGGTGTACGCGCGAGCTGTTTCCTACGTGCGAGTCTCCCATTCACATGTATTTCTTCCGGAATCCCGTGACTTATGGTGGAACGTGGAACCACACAATCCCTATGCTGGTCATGCATTTCTTAAAATCCATGAATTTTCCACAAATTTTGTTTGATTTCTTTCAACTTTGTATTAGATATTTCTTAAATAATTTAAAGTCGATTGTCGGTCTGAAATTTTTTTAAGTTTCGCTAAAGTCGAACAGTTAAATTTTAAATTTTTGTGCAAATTTTCAATTTGTCTTCATTTTGGAATGAAGAAAGATGAACACATCGAGATGTGAGCCAATACTTGTTCGACAGCAGTACCTAGTGGTGTCAGTGACGCTTCAGGCTTGGTGAATTTTGGCCCTGTCATTTCAGTGCGAACTCGGTCAGCTGGCCTACCCCGATGGAAAGACCTTTCCTTGGTATAACTAGACCGAGACTCATAGCGACGTAAGTTCCGGTATTCACGCCACGTCTCGATCCGGGAATGAATGACCTGACCACTCATCTCAGTGTCGACCCGGCTTGTGGTATTGCTAGCAGTGAAGCCCTAGGCGGGAGGGTAACAAGTTCATCTCTCCTGCTGGAGCCTTTAGGAGCTTCCACAGGCGCTTGCACCGTGCAGCCTGCGGTTCACTGCGGTTCATGGCAAGGGGCAAGGGAAGATGGTTGGTACCGCGGGCCGGGCCGGGCCGGGCCGGGCGGGGCCCCGCGATGGATATTGCTCGGCAGTTAGGCGGTCAGGTCGAACGGGCCTAGCGGGGCCGAGCCGAGCGGCCAGGCTGCTCACCTGGGCCGCGCGTTGGCATGGCTGGCATGGCCTGGGCTGGCCTGGGGGAGGAAAGAGAGGGCTAAATAATCACCTGCCTTTCTGCTTGTCTCTCCGTCGAGTTGGGCACGCTCGCCTCGCGCTGCTGCCCCACCCCGCCCCACCTCGCCCCGCCCCGCCCCGCCCCGCCCGCACCAACCCGCTCCCACCCGCAAAAGCGTCCCGCTTACCGCACGCAATGCTCCGCCATGATGGCCAGCAAGCCGCGTACAGTGCTCACAGTGCCTCCCCGCCTACAGCGCCTCGGCTTCTCGCCACGCCACACGACGCCACGCCACGCCACGCCGCGCCTCGCCTCGCCTCGCGCGGCGTGGACATGAGGTGTGGCCCCGCCAGCCAGCGCGGCACATCGCGCATAGCTCTGTCGCTGATAGCCGCACTTCTGCTGCGAGGCATGGCGTGGCGTGGCGTGGCGTGGCGTGGCGCGGCTCGCAGGTGCCGAACCAATCTCCCTGCATGATCCACACATGCGACTTGTGATGTGGATCGCACCCAGCGAGCAGAGCAGAGCGGAGCAGAGCGGAGCACGAGGAGGATCTCAAGATATCGAGTAACGCCCTGTCCTGTCATTACGCTCCGCGGCCCGCGGGCCAGCAGCGCAGCGCGGAGCGGGCGGGGAGAGGAAGGTGGAGGAGGGGCGCCGGGGCGGGGGCCCGCCGAGGGACACGGTCACGTGGTCACAAGGTGGCGATGCTGTTTGGCCGCTTCCATTCCATGAGTCTCAACTGTAGCTTCGCGATGTGCGCAGTCGACCAAACAAACCATGGACGCTCATCGCTCAATGGAGTGTTTCATTCGATTCCCAGCCGTTAGATTAGAAGTGTACGAGGATCGGGAAACATCGTGATTCGGACCGATCGGGAGAGGGGGATCCGTTCAGCCATACAAGCAAAGCGATCGCTGTCCTGAGTTCTGAGTTTCATTCGCGGGGCGTTTTCATTTGACCGCACTGCCATGAGCTCCTGTGGCGGGTACCTGCAGGAACCTCGCCTCGCCTTGCCTCGCGGTGTCCGTGTCCGTGCGTAGCCCCTGGTCAACTTTTGCTCGTGTTGCTCCGCCAAGTGGTCCTGCCAGGTCCTGCCTGCTATGCCTGCCCGTGTGACAGTGACAAGCGGCCTGCCCGGGCCTGCCGTGGAGGCAGCGGAGAGGGGAGGGGAGCGGAGGGGCGCGGGGCAAGGTGACTGAGCCGAACCGAGTCCTGGACATGGCCAAGGCATGGCGCTTGACTGGCACCCAGCCTGGCCCTGGCCGTCATGAGCGGCTCATCTTGATAGAGTCCCTCCCGACTCAACTCATCCTTTCCCACCTGAATCGAGTGCTTCTCGATGCGCACCTATTCCATGCGTCTTTGATAACAGGAGCGATGTATGTGTAGGTTTCGGAATCCATATACTTTGGATCAAACACTTTGGGTGCTTCTAAAATTATTACAGATAGCACCAAATCGATGGGAGTTAGACCTACATAGTATACTGTTTGCTGGTTGAAGCTATCGGAGTGATCTTGCCATGGCTGCACGCCGGAAGTAATGAGTACCACCAACGTGCCGCAACCTTCTCTCCCCTCAGATTGATCATGAGAGAAGGGCGTTCTCTCATGGATTGATGTTCTATTATCAGTTGGATGGCCTGGCGGGCGGCCGTCCTACTCGCCCGGAGTGTGGTCCCTGCGGGGCGGGGCGGGGCCGACGGGGCGGCCTGGTGGCAATGGCACACGATGAAACGCACGTTGGTGGATATTGATCAGAGCGTCGTCCAAGCCAGGCAGCCAGGCAGCCAGCCAGCCAGCCAGTCAGCCCTGCCGGCCGAAAGGGCAGCCTATCACTCGCCCCACTCCCGCCCTCCGCACCCCGCCCCGCAGAGAGATGCCCACCCTGTTCCGCCCCACCCCGTCCCGCCCCGCCTGGCCCGCACTTGCCGCCGCGGATCGCACATCGTTTCTGCGCCATCTTTTTATGTTTCCACCCTCCATCCGAAAAAGTAACTCGGCGCGGCGTGGTGTCATGGAGCATGGAGCAGGCGGAACATCGCGTATCGCCTGGAGATGACAGGACTTCTCTGTGTCCCAGTGATCCCCCCTTCCTCCCCCAAGGCGATAGACGGAAGACTTGAGGTGTTTGCGTTGTGTTCACTTCTCTTGCACCTGCAATGCAGCGGGTCGCTAAATGTGACCCGTCTCCAACCCTAGAGGCAGGAAGCTGGAGAGCGCGGATAGGAGCGCTGAGAGCGGCATGGCCGCTGTGTGAGCCGCTATATCAGTCCAGGTGGAGAGAGGGAGGCCCACCCACCCCTTCTCCCTCCACCCCTCCACCCCCGAGCTCACAGCCCGAACCGAGCGGAACGGAAAACGAGGCGCCATCGCTGTGCGCCGTCGGAGTTCCGCAGAGCAGCGCTGCGACAGCAATCTGACTCAATGAATGAATGTGCAAAGGGAGATGATACTGCCGGCCAGGCTTCATTTAGTAGTGAATGCGGGACCGCGCGAACATCTAGGACTAGGATAAGAACTTTCTTGAGGATTCAAACACCGGCCAAAACTTTTACACTAAATTACCAGCAGCGCTAAATTGTTAAAGGGACTCTAACCTTAGCAAACAATATGGTGTGTTGTACCACCACCTCTGCCGCCCCTGTAGGCTTTTGCTGCCGAACTATTACATTTCGTGGTGTCTAGCGCAACGCGGGATGGAGGAAACCCTGAGAAATGGAGGTCAAATCGACTGGATTTTCGTCGAAACGACGTCGAATCGATATCGAGCGGACCCACCATTTCGATCACTGGGAAGAGGAAACGATCCTCTATGATGATGCATCCTGCTCCTGCTCTACATGTTGACTGCGCCACGCTGCGCCACGCTGCGCCACGTCAACAACAGCCAGTCGCTGGAAGACAATAAGTCAGCGCCAGCCAGCGAGGCAGGACAGGACGCGTGGCGTGGCGTGGCGTGGCGTGGCGTGGCGTGGCGTCGAGAGGGGAGGACGGAGAAGGGGAGCCAGCGGTGGACGACGCGGCGTGGCGCGGCGCGGCGCGCTGTGGGCGATGACGCCACCCTCCATGTGAACGTGAAAGCGAACGCAAGATAATGAATACTCGGATAAACCAGGCACTCCGAAATATTGATCAGGCAGGACGGGGGCGGGCGGGGGCGGGCGGGGACAGGCGGGCCCGGGCGGGCTGCCAGGGGGCAGGGCGAGGCGAGGCGAGGCCTGAGTGGCGGTGGAGTGAGTAAGAGGCCCTTCCCTGCCCTGCCCTGCCCTTCCATTCCCTTCCCGGCCCTGTTCTGCTGCCCCGGTTCGCCCCCAACCCGGGGCACCTCTGCTCCTCAGCTCAGCTTTGCTCAGCCCTAGCAGGCCGTCAGCGGGGCTAGAGGCTAGCTGGGGCAGCTGGGTCGGAGAGTCCACGCCGCGGGGCGGGGCGGGGCGGGGCGGGGCGGGGCGGGGCGGGGCGGGGGGCCCAACATGGCGCAGCTCAAGTCCTGCAGCTCTACTTGGCCACGCCACGCCGCGCCACGCCACACGGACAGGACAGGCCGAACAGCGCACCGCTTGGTCTGTCCTGTCGCCCCGCCACACCGCGCGAGGACGAGGACGCAGGGACGGTGGGGCAGCGCGGCGGGTCGGCGCGGGGCCGGCGCGGCGGGGACACGGAGCGTGAGCGACAGCAGCGACAGCAGCGCAGCACTACCCTCCCCCTGCCCTGCCCTGCCCTTCCCTTCCCTTCCCTTGCCCGCACCTCCCTTCTCACTTCCATTTCGTGAGAGGAGAGGCGGCCGTAGCCATTCTACCTCCTCCGCCCCTCGCCCCGTCCCGCCCCGCCCCGCCCCGCCCCGCCCCGCCCCGCCGCGCTGTTCGGCCGGGAGCCGGGAGCGCCTCGGTGCGGCTTGCAACAAGGCTGCTGATGAGAGCCGCGAGGCGCCCGGCCCTGCCCTGGCTGGCAGGCTGCAGACCCGCGGCCCCGCTGCGCCGAAGTATTGCTAGGAAACTGCGGTTGAGACAGGGGCTGTTACAACACCGCATGCAGCTTGCCACGCCACCAGGTGCTCATCTTCAGCTGCCCACCCCCTGCCCCCACCCCCCGCGGCCCCGCGGGCGACAAGGAAGTTCACCTCAGTGAGCGACTGTGATAGTGCGGGGCCTCAGGGCGATGCGGCAATGACCTCTGATGCACGCGCCCCGCGCCCCAGCTCTCGAGTCTTCCCCAAACACACCGCGGCTCGGCGCGGCTCGGCGCGGCACGGTGCGGCACGGTGCCACATGAGTGGAGAATTGATTGTGTTGTGTGGCGCTGCGTTGCGAGCTGAGCTGCGCTGCGTCGCCGTTCGTCACCGCGGGTCATTCTTCTCAGCGCACTTGCCTGGCCTCAGGCCTGGCCAGCCTGCTGGAACGTCGACCGTAACGCCATCTAGCGACGGACGCCGGTGTAACGAGCGTCCACCGCTATCAGCCCTTGCCGCGTGGTGGCGCGGAGCGGAGCAGACCGTGTCTCACATTCGCATGTGGAGCACAATACTAATATCAACCCTCCATTTGAAATACTGCGGCCATGAACCAGGGGAATGACTTCGGGTCTGTTTCCGGATGGAGTACTGTGCACTCTTTCATTTATCTCATTGAATGGTGCCAGCCGAGGTGGAAGCGATTGTGGGAAACACTTTGGTACTGCATCGTAGTCCGACTGTTGCGGTGCTTCAAGGTGCATTACCATTATTTTATTTCCAGGATACTAAGACTCGTCTTTATGGCCCGCGACTACTTTAATCTATTCTGCAGTCAGTCAGGTCCAACATGTATTGTAATGCGTTAACATCTCGCCCCTGAGCCAGCGATGCCCGTCGCTTGCAGCCATCTGCATCCATCCGCGATCAGCGCCTAGAATCCTCTCGTCCTGGACTCCTGGAGGCCCCCGGCCGCAGCCGCCGGCGCCGGCCGTCCCTGACACACCGGCGGTCAGGCCCTGGTCAGGCCCGAGCCGAGCCGAGCACCGGGTGTCACTGCTCGGGCTCGGGCTCGGGCGCGCTCTCCCATTATTCTCACGGAAAGATAAACAAGATAATCCCCGGCCGCCTCCCATTAATCATGTTGATACTGCGACACAGCCACCCAACTAGACGCTGCTCCTATCCGCGCTAACGGTGAGGTGATCTAGAATTCCAGCGAGGATTGATAGTTACTAGTAATTTCGAGAAAATCAGGATTAATATTTAAAGTAGTGAAATTGGACTCCTTAAAATGTAGCCAAATTTATTCAAACAATTATATTTCTTTTTTTTTTTTCTTATTTTCGTTGACGATTTCAGCTTAAAAAAATACCAGAAGACGTAAAGTAAAAAATAGCTCAGAGCAAACCTCCAGGGGATTGTGAGTGGGGATTCCTCCTGAGCATATCGTACTATGTTTGTCATAATTCAAACTGTAATAATTTGAACAGCAATTATATTATTTTTATTTTATTGCCGTCTTTGTAATACAGATGGGATTCCTTTAGCTTTTGCAAATAAACCAATGGAGCTCTTTGGTTGTGATGCTAGTTCTACTTTGCTGTGCCTGCTGAACTTATCTTCAGCTAATACTGATTGCATTTCTATTTAAAACCATCATCTGTTGTTATGCGGTGTGGTCATGTTCTCCTTTTCCTTTTCGTCGCATTACTTCTTTTCTTTCCCTTTGAAACATAGCTGCTTGGTGACTTTAACTTTTAAGACATTCGCAATCGCATCTCTTCTATGGTATTAAACACACATCATGGTCATTTCTTACGGTACAGTTCCCAGCGGGCCTCAACCACCTTTTCATCAGCACTTAAAGCGATGGTTGGAACGCCGGAGGAGTAGGCAACCCATTCTACTTTCAAGTCTGCTGGGTTGTCGCTTCGCTAGCCTCTCAAACCAACCTGAGCAATGCTGTGAACACTGCCGGACACGCACAGAGAATGATGATTCGGACTAAGAAGGAACTGTTTAGTTTGTTTATCGGAGGGTAGAAATAACATAGCCCATATCCTAAAGCCGCCAATTTCATCTGACAGTATCATTACAGAGTATGTGACGCGTTTACCGTTCAGTAAATTATTTTTGTTTTAAGAACTGTAAGACGTCTGTAAATTTTGTGGAAAAGAAGCAATTCGTGAAGTGAGTCAAAAAAGTATTATCTCACTTTGCCGAGAAGTCAGCGCATTTGCTCGAACATGGCTCGAGTCACGACATAGTTTGAAATTGCCGCGGTTGACGCTGCCAATACTGTTGTTTTCTCATTCTATCTGCATCACTCTCTCTTTGTATTTAAAACGGTTGAGTTATCTTAAGCTCGTAAGAGTATTGGTGACTCTGTACATTCTGAAGAATCTCTTGAGATATCTGTCGACTGCAAGGTGGTATCATGTTCTTTGGGTAAGCGAGCTGACTAGTGCAGTACTTGTAGAATGTCTGACTGTGGAGGCCCCCCTCCCTCCCTTTCCATCCCCCCCCC
>CABIKL010003817.1:0-10436 GCA_902196195.1 Aptinothrips rufus | reverse complement strand
GGGAGGCAGTCTACTATCGAGTACTAACGCAGAAGGGAAGGGATCTGCCCGGGAAACGCGTCATGTGCAGTGTGCATCGCATGAGAAATTATCCCGACCCAGTGTATACTCCTCGCTTTCGTCATGAACGATGGACGTCACATTGCCTATCCGGAGGCAGTCTACTATCGAGTACTGACGCAGAAGGGAAGGAGTCCACCCGGGGCACGCTGTCCTATTCGCAGGGAATGAGAAATGAGCGCGGGGTGCCGAGTGCGTCCAGCCGCCACGGTATGGCGTGGCAGCACGCGCGTCGCGAGCCTTGTACAGTCACTGACGAAATTCCACCCGTGGATGGAACAAACTATACGAGCGACTACAGCAATAGCCGTAAGTCACAGAGAGCGGGCTCGAATCGCGCGCAGCGGCGCAGCCGCTGGCTAGCTGGGCCGGGCAGGACGCGAGGAACTCATTTGGCAAGCTCTGAATACTCCTCGTAAGAGCGTGCTGTGTCCAAGGCTGTGTCGCACGAGGCTGCTGAGCTGGACAGTTGTCAAGTGTCATGGAAACAAAGCAGGCAAATTGTCAAAATATTCTACCCTTGTTCAAAGGACACTGACCAAGAATTACTTAAATTAAGTACACGACTTTTTCATTGCTTTTGACGATATCATCATCAAAACTCCAATGCGCAATACACGAAAAACGACAATGTTTCACAATGTTTGAAAATCGTTCACAAGCCTTAGCGATTTTCTTCACTTTTGTTGGAGGGATTAATAGAATTACTAGGAATTTTTGAAATGCCCGAAGTATTTTGGAATAGTTGGAATGTTTGGGACAATCCGCTCCCAAATTTATTATATTGAAGATTGAAGGTTCCTATTTCCTCGTGCCACTTGCGCTAAATCTAGAAGTTCTCGTAGACATATCTTGTGGGGGAGGACGGGAGGGGAGGGGCGATCTAGATCGTAAACCCCTCACCGTCCCGGCCTCCCCCTTCTAGTAGCGAGGCCTGGTGGAAGTTCTAGTTCGCGTGGACAGGGTGGGGTGCTAGTTGTGGTCGCTCCTGTATCCTGGGGGCTTGCTACTTCTACGACCTTTCCTGGCGTGTACCTGTACAGCACAATGCTTGGTCTTCCCGATCATTCCGATTCCACAACCCAAAAACAACAAGAAAAACAAAAACAAAAGAAAAAAAATCCTTCAAAACCTAAAAGTGATGTCAGTCGACTTTTCTTAAGGGCGTCTTGTGACGTATCCTCCCAGCCGAGCCCCCAGCGCTGTAAAATAGTACCTGTTTTGGGGAGTACTTCTCCAGGGGAGAACTATGTCAAAATGATCAGGACACTCTAAAATGCATTACTACATAATGCTCAAAGTATTTCTCCCCTGCTTCTGGAAAAGGAACAGGTACAATTTTCTTTTGCAGTTGAAGGGAGCAGTGTCGCTTTCAGCGCGAAACGGGGGTTTCGAGGAACCGCCGAACACCAAATGAGTCTCACACACACATGAAGCAGCAGGCAGCCCCTGATCGTATCCTCTCCCCAGGTAACGCACATGATTGTATGGAATGGCGGCCTCGCGAGGCCTCGTCAGCAATCACACCATCCATCTGCCCTGTCTACAGGGGGGCTTAGCTTGACGCGAACAACTTTCGGCGAATAGTTAAGACCAGAGAGGAAAACAAGTCGTTTTTACCACATACGCCTAAAAGTTTGGGTATTTTCACTAACTTACCTAATCACATGCCATGCACTAATTATGTGTACATACATCACACTGCGCATTAATTCACGTTCAGTTATATTTCATTTATTTCAATTTTATTTGTTCGTAAAACAAGGAGTGAAACTACATTGATCCGAAAAGTTGGCGTTAGTGTAAATCAATACACGTCAACATATGACGACTGTACACCGGCAGTCGATTAGAAATAACGTTGGAAAAATGAAGAAAATTAAAAAAAAAAATTAAATAGGTAAAGACAAAATTTTGACAGAGCCACAAGGCGTCGCAGTGCACTACACGGATCCCTGTTTAACAATGAGTGTAGCCCAGCATCGAGAAGACGAAACAAAACACGGTCTCATCGCCAAACACAGCTGTGTTTTAGCAGGGAACGCGGCGCGGCGCCTCGAGCTCAACGCCGGGGGGGAAGGGGGGCAGGGGGGGGGCAGGGGGGGCAAGGGGGGGGGACATTCGAGTCATTAGGTCCGTGCGGCGCCGACTTACAGACAGACGCGTCCATCCAAATCGGATCGCTGGGCCGGAGACACTCGGCCACGTGACCATGCGGCGGCGACTCTCAACCGGGCAGTCTCTCCGCCACGCCCCGCCCCGCCCCGCCCCTGCAATGCCAGGCGGGGAGGGAGGGATGACCGCAGCCCCGCCCCGCCCCGCCCCGTCAGGCTGCCTGTAATCTCGGAGGTGCGGTACAGTACCTGTGCAGTAGGCCAGCTGTGATTATATTTCCATTAAGAGAAGTAACCTACTTGGACTAGCTGGCTCTTGGCGCCGCCTAACAAGCCCACTGCACAGCCGGGCCGAGCCGAGCCGAGCCGAGCCGGGCAGGGCCGAGCCGAGCCGAGCCGAGCCGGGCAGGGCCGAGCCGAGCCGGGCAGGGCCGAGCCGAGCCGAGCCGAGCCGCGCCGGCCAGGGCAGGGCGGGCTAGTGCGTTCAAGTCTCCGAGCTGAACGCGAAACAACAGAGCGGACAGGCCACATTCTGACAGAACAGCTAGGGGATGCCGCGTGCGCATACTCGACATAACACTGCAAAGAAAAGATACCAGATTTGAGGAGCCCCACCCGAGAAACAGGTGTAAAGCAACACCAGTTACCAAATTGTTGGGGCTCGCTTAAGAGATTATGTATATAGAAATGCATTTTACAATGCCCTGATCATTTTAATCTGGCACTCAAAATGAGCCCCGATAATTCCGAGACTGATGTTACTTCTGTCCTCTTTCGCGGGAAGGGCTCTCCAAAACAGGCATCTTTGTACTTTAATTTTTACAGTGGAGAATTTGGTTCGACGAAGAGTCGAAGAGTCGAACTCGACTCCAAATCCCAATCCGTACTTTCAGTACATACAGCACACGCTAGTACCTGAGCCATCGACAGGGACCTTACACGGCAGAGAGAGTCATGTTCCTGTGGGACTCACACATGGGAAGGGAAATTTGAAGACGCAACTCTATGGCAGTAGTGGCCTAGTCGCAAGAGTTTGACCCGCGAGGCGGCGGGGCGGGGCGGGGCGGGGCGGGGCGGGGCGGTCCGATCAGTATCGCTATCCTCTTCATTACACCTCCTTGTCTGCCTCGTCACGCCCCGCCCCGCCGCACGCAACAGGCGAACAGGCAGCGGCGTAGCAGCCTCGGTCCAACGTCTCTTCACTCATGTCCGAAACACCTACACAGTAAAACGATTTTCCCGTTTTGGGTTAAAAAAAAAAAAACAAAAAAAAACAGGCACCCCCTAACCCAAAACGGAAATTGCAGTTTTCCAGGAGTTGGTACCACTGGGTGACCACTGCATATCATTCTCAACTTTTCCAGAGGTACGACTTCAAGGATGAGGGTTAAAAGTGAACCATACCTGCGCTCTTCCTGCAGAAAACCGCGATTCCCGTTTTGGGTACGGGGGTGCCTGTTTTTGTTTTTTTTACCCAAAACGCGAAAATCGGTTACTGTGTATTTTTTACTTCCAAAACCAGCTGATTATTGTTTTAAACAAATACTTTCCGAACAACCCAGGATATTTTTGCGAAATTCAGTAATGGATTTGTCTTAAGTTTACCAAACTTCGGTCAGCAGTCATGGAACTAGGATCCGTCGAAGAAATATCACCCCGCCTAGTAAGTATACGACACAAACCAAAGCGGCAGGTAAATTGAAACTCATTCATTCTCGAACAGCTGGCTGTCTGTCTGTCTTTATGGGTGCCAGTCCGTCTACCGCCTTTGATTTCTTTGCCTGTCCCCTTGATGCTTCAAACACGTCTTGATTTGTGGCTTATGACGGACGGGAGACCAGGTTCGCCGACGAATAGGCAAACAACCTGCGCGGTACTTGCGACCCCCTCCCCTCCCCGCCCCGCCAGGCTGGTTGGCTGGCTGGTTAGCTAGCCTCGCGGCCTTCAGTATCCATATCAGCGGAGTGGTTGTGCAATCCACCTGCAGCCTTGCCTGCAGCCTTGCCTGCAGCCTTGCCTGCAGCAGGCCTACACACACACATTATACGCAAAACATGCCCAAATACAATCCACTAATAAAGATCTCCAGCCCTGGCTGCCTGCCTGCCTGCCTGCCTGCCTGGCTGGCTGCTTGCCTGGCTGCCTGCCGCGCGGGCAATGCTTCCCCTCGCACGCAGTTCATAAGTTTAAGCTGCAGTTCATCCGGCCCACCACACGCCCGAAGTCACAGATCTCGCACGGAGGACACACTGCAAGTCCACCTAACGTGAACCTGTCTGTGCTGACAACGACCACTGACTCGCATTGAAAGCTGATCGGAGATAGAAAGTAAATAGCGCCTTCGGAAACGGAACAGGATCCACGGGTATATGAGCAAACAGTAAAACTACAGTTCGTCCTGGGCAATTCAGCTTGTTGTATACGACCGCACTTTTAAAGTGACACGGAACTGACGACTTCAAAGCACCGTACCGTGCATGTCATTACGGAGCACATAAGTTTATAATGTGATGTAAATCACACCACTCTCGTTCATTGAAAGTGCAATGAGATCACGCAGCTTTATTAACAATGAATTTGAGATTAGTTTATTTTTTGCATAGTATTGCATATCGGTTGCTATCTTCTGAATGATTGCGTGTAGAGAGTTAGGCCCATCCGCAACACCAACCTCACCTCCCCCCCCCCCCCCCCCCCCCCCCCCCCCTCAAACTCGCAGCGATTTCACGTCTCGTGTCCCGCCCCGCCCCGCCCCGCCCCGCGCCGCAAGTGGGGAGTGACAAATCCATCTCGCTCGGTGTCCCAGTGATCTCTCACTTACTGACAGCGCCCGGTACCGTACACCTCAAGGTACCTACCCCCTCGTCACTCGCCGTCACGTCACGTGGCGTGACACGGCGAGACGGGGCGTGACGGGGCGTGACGAGATGTGACGTGACGTGACGAGGCGCGACAGCGTGGCGGAGGTGCCGCTTATTGGAGGATGAGAAACTCACACTATAAGCAGTACCGGTTCATTTCACCTACATCGCTTGCGAAAGAAAACATAAAATGCTGTCTAAGTCGAGCTACAGTATAGCTTCGCATAATATTACTCCTTTCTCGGATGATTGCTTCTCTTCCTTCGCGGCGGGCGATAGTCAGATCCGCAGTAACCAGACTCGCCCCGCCCTGTGTAATGCAATCCGGTCCGAACTCGAGTCACTTGTTCCCTGCGCGGCGTGGCGCGGCGTGGCGGGGCGTGGCGGGGCGTGGCGGGGAGGGACCTAACCCTTGAACCCTGTCTTTGACGGCCTGACTGGCCTATCTCAGCCTGCCTATCCTGGAGAGAGCGAGAGAGAGAGAGAGAGAGAGAGAGAGAGAGAGAGAGAGAGAGACGGAGGGGAGGGGGGCACGGACGAGACGAAGGTCGGCCGAATTGTGCATAAGTCGCTCTGCAACTGACAAGGCCTGGCAGCAGGGCCCTAGGAGACAGAATATAACCCCGGTCGGGGGCGGCCCCACCGCCCACCCCTGCCGGCGGCCCAGGGCAGGGGGGACGGGAGGGGGCGAGAACGTCCCCACAGGGTCCCGAACTGACCAGGGCTGACACAACCAACCAGACCTCCGCGGTCCCGTTAAGATAAAGATAAGCTTTGTCCACGCCCCTTAGGGGCTGTCCATAAATTACGTAAGGCTCTTAGGGGGGAAGGGGTCCGAGCCTGCCTTATGGTCCTATACCAAAAGCATGGTGAGGTTAGGTTATTCGCCTTACGAAGGGGGGAGGGGGTCAAAAGAAGGCCCAATTTTGTCTTACGTAATTTATGGACGACCCCTTATCTAGCTGCGTTTTCTCCTCGCGGTTTCCCTCCTCCTTTCCGTTTTGGCGTTTTACACGGCGCGGGCCCTCCCCGATAACAAGGTCCTTGGACGCAGATAGAGCGCGAAGCACTGCCAGCTATCGTGAAGTATGCACCCACAAGACGCGAGGTTTAGCCGGCCGGAACACTTTTAGAAAACAATCTGTGCGGAAGCTTTCACAGTCAAGAGCAAAGTTAAACTTAACATTAGAAGCCTATTAAAAATTCTACAGTGTTATCACACAATTTTTTTTATTTTTGCGTTCGTCGGGCTCGCGCAAGCTGGATGTGTCTGCTCCCGTCACTGTGAAATTACTCCAGACGAGGAGACCTTGGCGGAGTTTCCACAATACGGCTTTCCCATTAGTCAGTCCGTCTCATAAAGCAGAGGTCATCTAGCTGGTGGCGCCACCGCCCTAACATCGCTCAGCGTCTCAAGCAAAATAAGTGACTGACAACAAGCAGAGTTTCCTCAGACAAATTTCCTAATTGGCAGCAACACATGAAACTAGTTTTACGAGATGGAGCAAGGGAAAGTTTCTCTCGACAGATCCTCGACCTGTATCACTCCCTCTTCCCACCCCCGCCCACTCAACGCCAGCACGTGCCGCAGTGGTCAGAGGGGTGCGGGGAGAGAGGAGGGTGCGAGATTGCTAGATTTGTCGTAAAATGGAGGGGTGGGCGGGGCGGGGTGCGGGGGAGATCCGCGGGGTCGTTGCTTCAGGGTTGGAGAGCTGGGAGAACGGTTGATAGCTCGCAAGGCCGGGGGAGGGGGAGGGCGGGTGGGGGTGTGTGGAGGGTCTGGATTCACTTTGAGGCGCTTGGCATATCAGGCGCCAATCTGACCGATGGTCTCTCCCTCTTACCGAGGAGACACTCAGGAACAAACGGGACAGACTGCGGTTATAAATCTCTGTACATTAATGAATTAGGACTTCCATGGTAGAGTAGCGAGCGGGTGTTCTTGGGCTTCTCAGTTAGGTGCACCAATTTCTCAGCCCGAAAACAGAGAAACTCTCATTTCCCGTAATTGCCATCCTCGTTTATTCCCGAGCTCCATCTTTATTACCGTATTCCTCCTTTCCGGAGTTTACCCCTCGGTTTATCCCATTTACTGCCCTCGGCTTGTTTGCCAGTTAGCCGGTTCTCCTTTTACTCCGCTTTTACTCTGGCGTTTCTCCGCGGTTGAACGGCCATGTACCCTTCCTCCCCTCTTACCGCGCTACGCCACGCTATGCTACTGCCGCAGCACAGTGCGGTTGACAGAGATAAGGTGAATACGACCGCCACATGAGGTGCCCTGGGAATTCAAGGGACATGCAGTACCCAGTACCACCCGCCGCGCATCCTATTTTTTGTCCTGCCCAACGTTTCAATTCTCTACAAGAAAAGTCTGGAATATTTTCTACATCATTTTTTTATTTTAAGTGTCAGAATGTTTACCCTGGCGACTAGCCGGGCCTCAACGCGCGGCGCGTATACTTCCCTCTCACATGTGCAAGCCCACATTGCGGCGATGATGAACACTGGAATAGGAAGGGGAGGGAGGGAGAGCGAGTCACTAGCTCGGAGGGGGAATTAAAGGGTCCAGGAGGGGACAGACATAAAGATAAGGCACGATGGTCAGCCCACCCGCCCCACCCGCCACGCCACGCCACGCCACGCCACGCCACTCCCGACCGAGGGGGACAAACAGGACAAGATCAGGGCGCGGGGCAGAGCGGCCTGTCCACCACAGGGCGGGGCCTAAATACACTTCGGACACGACGCTCGTGACGGTGCAAGGGTAGTGCGCCTGGCGGCAGGCCACCCACCACACAGAGCGGTACAAGGGGCTGCCTATCCCTCTCCTGACCGGCGTTCACACGGGAGACCAATACCCCTCAGATCGATGACGTAATTCATGCACGGTGCTCTTGATCCTTGTTTGGATCCAGCGCCACATCCTCTTGCCTCCCCTGCTTCGCACATATTCGCCCTACCCTCGAAACTGTCGCTCTGCTTCAGCAGTGGTCGGGCTCGAGGCTCGGGTCCCTGGCCTGGCCCCAAGTGGAGACCAAACCAGACCAGCCCGAGCATGCTCCAGCCAGGATCTAAAGCGAGGGGCGGGCAGGGCAGGGCAGGGCGGGCCATTGTTGCTCGGCACATTCGGACGCTCGGCACGTCCAGGCCGTCCTAGGCCGTCCCAGATGACGGGGGCGGGGCGTGGCGGGGCGTGGCGGGGCGTGGCGGGGCGTGGCGGGGCGTGGCGGGGCGGAGACCACTACTATCTGCCGCTGCCTACCCACTGGTGCGCCGTCCCGTTCAGGTCGGCGCGACCGTGCTGGTACATCCTGCGCCAGGGCGCGGCCTCATCTCTGCTACTCACCTGTCCGAGCTGACGAAGATCACCTCAAAGTTGCCGCCCCGCCCCCGCACCGCGTTGTAGGTGCTGACCAGCTGCGGGGTGAACGCCTTGCACGGCGGGCACTGCGGCACGCGAGGCAACACGTCAGAGAACGCGCCGTCATTTAAAATTAAAATATGAAAAAAAAAAGTGAGCCTTATTTTTATTTTTTTGCTTTTGATGGTACTATCACGTACTAAAGAATCATCGACTGCCATTTTAGACAATGCTACTCCATTAATTTATATCATGTACTTCAGGCGAGCTGAAGCTTTAGCCATTCAGCTCATATTGAAGCTGCGTAAACTATAACTCCGTCCTGTAGGCAATATTTCTATCACATGATCTAATTATACAGCAGGACCTGATCTCTTGGCACCGAAGCCGACTTTGATAGTTACAAAATTTCATTAGCGAAACGAAAAAGTCACTTCAAAATGACGACAAAATAACGCAACATGTAACTCATTGTCGTTTTGGTGGACTGCATCGATGCCACAAGGACTTGAAAATAAACATGTTTTGTCTGGGAGTGTCTTACCCAGTGCGCCGAGAAGTAGACGCCGATGACGAGGTCGTGCTGCTGTCGCCGCAGGTCCTCGAGGCTGAGGTCGACGCCGTGGCGCTGCAGGCGGGCCGAGGCCAGCACCTGGAGCAGAGGCCGCGCGGGCCAGGGGAAGGCGAGGCCGCGGGGGTCGGCCAGCAGCCGCTCGCGGCCCGATCGAGTGATGAGCCTCCCCGAGCAGCCGTCCAGCAGCACCAGGCAGGACAGAGCCACGTCTGCCTTCACCCGGTACCGGCCGCACACCCGCCGCTGGACAGGAAACACACAGTCACGAATCAAACCGGAGTCTCTATTTCTCATACAATTATTACTTTATAACTGGATGATAGCATTCGCGGCTCCGTGCTAATCGTTAAGACACGTCACTTATATTCTTCCATGGGTTTTGGAATACATCTCAAAGTGGTCTTAATTTTTTTTTATTTTTTTTTTATTTTTTTTTACCTCTGGGTCTGGGCGGGGCCAGTGAGTCGTCCCAGAACCTCGGTTTTGTTTTGTCTGTGTACGGCTCCACCTGATAACCCAGAGCCTTGAGGAGGACGGAGGGAGACTCTTGAGAGGATTGGGAGGGAGGGGGACTTCTCGAACTCTCTCTTCATTACTTAGTGATCGATCAGGCTGAGGACTGACCCTCCCGTAGGAATCAACTCGCAACCTGAATGTGCTCCTGTCAGTGCAGCCATGAGAGAAGTTCCGAAACTTCACACAGCCAGGGAAATTTTTAGCTCTTAAAGAGAGCAACGATTTATGCTGTTTCAATTATTCTTATATTGTCAACATTTTCTTGATTTTCGAGGAATTTTGTTTCAAATTTGCCTCTAAGTGGAAAATTTGTTGGAAAAAAAAAGAGGAATCTCAAGACGATTTTTGAGGGAAATTCTTGTAAAACAGCAGCGACTTTCTGTTCAAACGATCTACGCAAACAAGGAAAAACTCGGGGCAAGAAAATAGACTGGGAGACTAAAATATTCGGCGGTCTGGAAGTGAAGTCCGATAATTCCCTGACACGAACGAGGGCAGAGCCGCACTGCACAGACTGCGTGCAAACCAACTCCACGACGCGCCGTAAAGAAGCGCTGCAGCAAGGGGCCGTTCATAAACTACGTGACCGATTTTAGGCCACTTTTTGACCCCCTCCCCTCGTGACCAATCTAACCTAACCTCACCATGTATTGGGGATAGGGGCGTGACATTAGGCTAACCCCCCTCCCCCCCTAAAATCGGTCACGTAGTTTGTGAACGGCCCCCAAGGCGAGCAAGGCGAGCCCACCCGAATAGCGGGAGTTCATTAGTTTACCGCGCCGTGGAGTATGTACCGAGGCTAGCGACCCGCGACCAGATGACCCGCGCCCTCAGTAATCCAGGACCGCGGCGCGGCAGTGCAGCGCGCGCATCAGCTTCTTCGAGCGCGCGGGGGAGGGGAGGGGAGGGGAGGGGAGGGGAGGGGAGGGGAGGGGAGGGGAGGGGAGGGG
>CABIKL010003816.1:0-10438 GCA_902196195.1 Aptinothrips rufus | reverse complement strand
TCGGGCGCACGAATGGGCGTGAGAAGCAGCGCAAAAGCCAGCGAAGAGGAGCAGCGCACCTTAACTAAATACGACATGGGAGAGCTCCCGCGGGAGATCCGCGGACACCCTGCAGGAAGCCTCCGAGCCAGTCGGGGATGGGTCCATGGGCGCCATCTCGTCACGATCAACCTGTAACACACCCATCAACAGGATTTATTAGTGCACACCATTGGCTGCTAACTTGCCCTCGATGCTTCAAGTGGCTGGTCTCAAGATAGGCGTCGTCTAGAAATTACAAAACGCTAACAGCAAGTGGTGATAATCTGACTTCGAATTACAGAGCTATCTCTTTGCATGGCGGCATACGGTGACATATTGACGTTATATAATTAATGTACGGCCCCGTTTTCTGTTAAAAGATAAACGGGGAGAAGCTTGGTCCTGTGGTCCAATCTTTATTCATTGTATAAGTTAAATCAGTTTGAAAACCAAGCCGAGAGTAAGATAGACGCTATCCGAGCTGGCGAGAGCACCTTGGACCGCCCGGAGGGTGAGCGCGACAGCTGCCATTACGACGAGGTGGCTGTTAGCTTTTGGCCTTCTTGACCCGATCTTTCCTCCAAAGTGACACATAAGCCAAAGCCAATTGATAAGGTAGGCCTGGGCAACATGAGGTGGGGAGAGGAAGCGAGGCTGACGGAGGCCACCACACTCCGGCCGCGCATGCGCGGGGGTGGCGCGGCGTGGCGCGGCGTGGCGTGGCGCGGCGTGCCTGGAGCTGGGGCCAGCCAGTCTCGCTCGGATCGAGGCCGCGCCAGGACGTGGCCAGGACACGGAGCTCGAGGCTGAGCCGTGCGCGGCGTGGTGCAGTTCGCGAGTCCTGCCGGCAGGACCTCGGACGGGACGCGCGTGTCTGAGTGACGTGTCGTGACTAATGTGTGACGATGGTGAGCTGCAGTCGTCGCGTCGTGACGTGCGTTGTCACGCGGCGCCTGTAGGTCACGGCTGGGCTGCCGTCCGAACCACCTGTTAGCCGTGCCGCTGCCCGAGGCTGGTTCATTAGCCATTCGCTTGGACGCCGTGACGTGAGAATATTACTGAGTTCGCTCACCTGACCCTGACCGGACTTAAAGCGATCCTGCTGGGCCTCGAGACATCAAAGGACCCCGTCATGAGGCGCTCCAAGAGGTACTGGACCGAGTGACTGCCAGTCACTCGCCTCGCCTCGCAGCGGCCTGCACCCGCCTCAGGTGAGCAGCGCAGCGCGGAGCAGCGTGTTCAGGTGACTCTCACTGCCGGGCTGACGAGCTGCTAAATGTCAGAAGAGTCGTGCCCCGCTCCATCCTACCTCACCATTCTCTCTCAACGCGAATCACGCTGAACAGCGCATAGGGCAATATGAAGAGGAGTTCGTTGCTGTTGATAACCCAATCCATGCTTGAGCTTTGCAACTATAAATAATTCCAAATCCGAACAAACCGTTTGAAAATATTTAACATTTTCAGTAGTCCAAAAAATTACCACAAATTTCTTTTTTTCTCTTTGGCCAAACAACATTTTTCGGAGTGTATCCTTACCGGCTGCATGAGGTTAGGCCCACCTCCCACCGTGCCCACCATAATCTGTGATCGTCTCCCCCTCAATTTGTAGAGCATGAGCCGGGCGTGAGGAGGCGCGATTTATTCAATAATGCGACATCCCGTCTTCTCGGCTCCCCGTCCGACCTTGTCTGTTGTTAGCAATCTGTCGCTACAATGTGGCTTATAAATTTTGAATCGACTTACAGATTGTCTTGCGCCCCTGCCGGTCGGATGGCTAGACGTGGGTTGGCAAGACGTGTCTGTAGGTCAGCAGTATTTTTCTTTCCACGCAATAATCAGCGCTATGATAACTCTCAATCACGAGCTGAAATTTTTCGATAAGTAATCTGACACTTGATGTCTTAAAAGATTAAGATTCAAATTTGAAGTTAAAAGAAAGAAACATTATGACGAATCGTCGAAAATGGACGAGAATATCGAAGTTCTTTTCAGCCTTAACCACTTCCCACATTAATCTGCCACAGATCGGATGAAACGGAAGAGACACAGAATGAGATTTCGTATGCGCGCGTCGTTTCACCATGCAGCGACCGTTTTAACAAAATATTGTTCCAAATACTGTATGAAACGTATACGTTATTCCCATTCTCTTCTGCTGAGGACAAAAAGAAAAACGATTGCTATTCAATTGATGGTGGCTCGACGTGAAAACATGCCTCCGTCCATTCCTCCCTCCACCACAGTCCTTCCTTAATGCCGCTAAACCCCATCCCCCTGAAATCCCACTTGATATAAATCCACCTACATTCATTCACTGCTGCTTGATCCGCCTTTAAGGAGTTAGATCTAGATCTCCGTGCGGGATGCAATGTACACTGTAAGAAAAGTGCTGTTAATTCGCAAAGATCGTCGGTATTATTTTCTACGACAGATGCTTCGTAAATTTACAACACGTCTGGCTTGAGACAAACTGACCTTGAAATGTACAGCTAATGATTTAAAAAAAAAAACATTCATTCACTGCAACGCCAAGTTTTACGGCAATATTAACATGGTAGATGAGGTTATTAATGACGTCCATAAATGGGCTTTAAATTTACGAAGACGATCAGTAATTTTATTCTAACTTTTACGTGATAAATTATCCGTAATTTATTTACATGCAAGTGTTCGAGTCTCTTTCACACACATGGCGTGCCGTGGCGTGAGCCATCCGTAGGGTGGAGAGGACTTAGAGTGGTGCTAAAGGCAAAATTTAAAATGTAGCAAAAATCCGTGCATAACTAAGACGTATCTGGTATACAGAATCTGATGGTACAGCACTTCTTCTGAGGACGCTGCAAGCACACGCAAAGTCCGGCAGGGCAGCCGCTTGTGCCCGCCAAACAAGCGCGTGTTGCGGGATTGCCTGCCTCCACGGCTCCCTCCACGTCTTCGCAGCACAGTCCTTGCGTCGAGTTGTCTTGTGTTGTGTTTTGTTGTGCAGTGTTGTGTTGTGCGGCGCTGCTCAGTACAGTACAGGTAGCTGCTCCTCGCCCCGCGCCGACAAGCGACAGCACATCGAAGGGGGAACAGGCGAGGTAGAACTAACGCCAACGCAACGTGGAGTTTGCGCAGCTCGGCAATCGGACATCACTCCCTAATTGAATGCCCATTCTATCTTCTTTCAGAGCTAACGAAGCTAACTGAATATGAAGGGTATCGCTGAATGAAAAGAGGGCGGGGAAGGAACAACATCGCACTGTTGACTCGCTGACTAATGTGTCCCTGTCTCTGCTTGCGAACCGACAAATGCGGCACACTTGGCCCGCGCCCGGAGAGACTGGAGGGTAGAGAAGTGACACCGTCGCGTGATCTACAATATCAGCGCCCCCTGAGTCGTACTCAGGAAAAACAAAACCCAAATTCGATGCAGCCCAACCCTAAACCAAGAGAAGGGTAAACCAGTATTTTGGAAGCTAACTTTGAGACTTTTCAAAACGCATTTCGTAGCTTCCTGATCAGTCTGAAAACGAACTTCAAAAATGAAATTTATCTGTGGTGTTTGAGTTGGGCTGCCCTAGAACCTGGGTTTAGGTTTTTCTGTGAACAGCACCTGCGCACTGCCGATGCGCTGCAGCCCAGTTTCATAACGACTCTCATCATTGAGTGCGGAGGTCACAAAATGGTGGCAACTCTCTCCAGTCTCTCTGAACCTCCTGAGCGAGCACAGCCCAGTCACGTGATGGTGGCAACTCTCTCCAGTCTCTCTGAACCTCCTGAGCGTGCACAGCCCGGTCGGGTTTTATTATTCGTTTCCGGCGCCCGGCGCGAACAGAAGAAGGCAAACACAAACACTGGCCGACCAGGCAGCCCCGAGGCAGCCAGCCAGCGCTGCACAGACCACTGCACATTGTACGCTTGTTTCTGGCACGGAGTTTATGCATTGCCATTCAGAGAGCATTGGGTCGGAGTCGGAGGGGAAGGGAGGGGATGAAGAGGAAAGGGGAGGGGGTGCGTCGGGCTGAGGAGCGGGGTGGCGGGGCAAGTCATTGATAAATGGAGGGAAGTAGTTAGATTACGGTCGCTCTGAGAATTATATTTAAACCCTATTTTGTGTTAGTACTAGAGTCATCGAAACGAGCAAATAATTAACATGAGATGGGAGATTCCAAGTCGGGACGGAAAGCTAAGAATTTTGTCGTAAAAATAAAGAAAACCACAAATTAAACACACTCTCTACGATGTGCAACTACGTCACACTAAGACAGGGACAGTAATGTGAAACAAATTGTGAATTTAATTTTGCGGCTTGCTGAGAGTGTCATAGCTTTAATGAACCTTCTCGAATGCAAAAAAATGTTTGATCCGGCAAAAATTAATTCCAGCTGGTATCGCCCATTTGCTTTTAATTTTCGGTGGATAGTACTGAAATGAAACGTTTACTTTGGGTTGTGGTGGGGCGGGTGTTCGTGTGTGTACCGGAAGTGGCCTCATGGCCCACTAACCCTCACTACTCCTACCCATTCTAGAGCGTCTGTAGGTGGACTCCTTGACGTCAGTGATTGGTCTGGGCCAGGCTGGCAGTGGTAAACTGGGAGCTCGGGCGACAGCTCGGCATAGTCCTGTCAGCGAGTAGTGGGTAGAGACCCGGGTCATGTGACCGCTAGTCTCGCCACCTTCCCCACCCGCCACCACCACTGGTCTCCGCACGAAACTTTGCCACATCTAAAAGTTGGCGTTAGCAGACACGCCACGCCACGCCACGCCACGCAGGATCTGGAGCTAGACTGCAGAGCGGCTGCAGCGACGACAACAAAGCCGTTTTATATCTTTCCTTACGACGGCCAGGGGAGGTGCAAGTGGAGAGCTGCCTCGTCACGTGGCCTCCGATACGCACAGCTTCGAGGACAGCCCTACAAAAGTAGTGAATAGTTTTGAACGTCATGATAACACCTATTACAAATTGACCAGGAAAAGCGTTTTGGAAGGTCAATAAGTCTCGAAATGACTTCAATTACTTTTCTACCGTTGTTGTAGCAAATAAGTAATAGCAATTTTTAATTTGTCATTTTTTGTTTGTTTTTTGTTTTTTGGGCTAAGATTTAGACCATGTCGAACAGGGTGGGCTCGCTGCACTACAGCCAGCACAGGGTGAAGTGATGAAAACGACTCTCTCCCCTGTAGACCGCCACCACCGCGCTCGGTCCCGCTGTCTTCATATATAAAACAGAACTGTTTGGCTAGATCTTGGATGTCACCTAAAAGTGGTGACGAGGCGAGACGAAGCGACGCAAGGCAAGGCGACGGTTGCAGAGTGTAAAGTATCTCTTTGGACTCGTAAACCACCCAGCGCTGTACAGCTGCATGGAGTCAGGTCACACTGAACAAAAGTTTAGTCTTAACTCTGACAGCAATAACACTCTGTTTAACGTGAATGTCATCATAGCTGATGGATGACAATATCGTCATTACCATATTGTAAGGAAGCTACAACTATAAAACAAATTTATAGTAGTCAAGAATTTGCCATTATTGTTCTCATATGCAAATATGTCATTAGGACATACTATGAAAAAAAAAAATATTTCCGATTCAACTAAATTTAATGAAAGGTATGAAAATATTTTTTTATAATTCAGCTAGATTTCGTTAAACATGCGACATCACTTCGTATCTTCCACTAAATTTAGTTGAATCGAAATCATTTTTTTTTTACAGTGGACGTTCGTTATCAAAAGTGTGTTATAAGCGAGCCAGGCCAAACGTTCTGGCGATGCTAGTCCACACCCAGGCACGCGGTATCGTGGAATAGGAAGCTCGCGTGCACTTTATGTTGTGTGGGGAAGTGCGCGCGCGTGTCCACACACCGAAAGCATAATGTGAGATTCGTGTTCCTAGCGGGGTGTGGCAGAGTACTTCCTACCCGTCGCCCCGCTCGCTCCGCCAAGCACTCTCCGGCTCCGGCTGGCTTCGCGGGCGTAAGTACCCGGTACTTACAGCCACACAGCAGGAGTGGAGGCCAGAGTCTTCCGGATCCTACTCACTGCTGACAGATATTCTGCCTCTCGAATCAGGGCTGCCGGGCTGCCAACCAACAGGGCAGAACAGCATAAAAGCTACGGGACCGCTCAGACCAAAGTTCACTCCTCCCTTCGACTTTAAATGAATCACAGCCTGCATGTTTAACGAAGCGCGCCTAGCCCAGGGAGAGTGTTTTTACAACGCGTACTCTCCTCCAGAGCGAAGTGCCAGCGTAGCCAGCAGGTCATATTGTTCTTGTTGCCTACAGGAAGGCGCGTTAACTTTTTGTTTTGTTTTTCGGGGGGTGTTCATACCCCCGCCCTACCTCGTCTGACCAATCAGTCGGTGGCTCTCCACTTGACGCTGAGCTGCGCAACTCAATTCACAAGTTGTTATTGTTTAGAATTGGCGCCGCGAGCAAAAACAAGTGAGCGTCCCACCTGTGTGGGGCGCGGCACGGCGCGGCATGTTGCGGCGAGATAAAGCAAAACTAATTTCAGATGCACGTGTCTCAACAACACGAAAAACAACAACAACAGGCCCAGTTGTTGGGCCCAGAGGAGGGAGCCAACAACCACCGCGAGATGTACTCCGAGCCTGCGAGGGCCACTTAACACTCTCCACACCACGAGCATCCCCACATCTTCTCAACGCTTTCACCACCCTCGGCCCTCGCCTCGGCCTGAAAATATTTAAATTTTCATCGCCAGTTGTCATACATTTTGCCCTATTCCACTAATTAGCAACTTTCATAATCTTTTTAAGAGTGGGTTAAGTGTCCCCACCGCCCCACCGCCCGCCCCTTGGGCTCCACGCAAAATGACATGATTGCTCCAGCTGCGGGCCCAGCCCTGCCCTGCTCCTCCGCGTGGCCACAGCGAGTAGGCGGCTCGCTCGGCCTAGCACGGCCTACTGGAATTTGGTTATAACACGGCTGTCAGTTCCGAAGCGCCCGCCGCCCCGCCCCACCCCACCCCGCCCCGTCCCGCGTGGGGTGACGTACCACAGCTGTCGCCGAACCAACTTGTTAGCGCAGCAAGGAAACGCCTTGGCGTATCGTCTCTCCCTCTCCACCGCCTCCCATATCGTCGCAGCAATTAACAGCGACGAAAACAACAAGAACAAATACCAGACTTGCAGCAGATACCGCTCAAAAATCTGCAACTCAAAGTGAAATTTAACTTTTTTTTTAAAGTCCGATCCGACATCTTAATAAACACGCAAATGAGTCAATTCTGAAAATGTCGATTTTTCCACGCACCCTTCCAAACAACTCTTCAAAGAAAAATTAAAAGTTTTCATAAAACAGACAGAAATGCGGCGAATCAAATTGAAATAAAATAGCGCAGAGCTAAAACAAAACAAAAAATAAATAAATAAATAAAAATTGCCTAACGCCACCCTTCTTAGACTTCAATTATACGTAAGGTCTTCGAAAGGCCCGTCTTCGAGGATCGAAATAAGGGATCCAGTGTTTCCAGGCACCCAGCAACCCGAAAGCCGGTGAACCACTTCTAGACACCTGGAGAATGAATTCTAGAGGCCTACTAACTCCCTAGCCTTTGTCAAAATAGGCGATTTACACTTGATGCTGTGCCCTTGTTAGGTTCCAAGAAAGGTATACATCATAGCGATATGCCACAACAACGCTGCCAAGTCAAGTCCTGTGCTCCGCCAGCGTGAACCGCACCGCCGACGCCCCTCAGATTCTTTGGCCCCGCTCGGGTCCTCCTCGCCCCGCCCCGCCCCGCCCCGCCCCCACATCAATAGTGTCCAAATGAGGTTCGATCTCGCGGAAAAAAGGTCCCATGCCTGACTGCGGTCACGAAGAGGCTGCCGCCTGCCGCCGCTCCGCGCCGCTCTCAAAGGAAGGAGCTTGGCTTACCACCATCCAGTGATTCCATATCACTGCATGCCGTCCGGACCGAGTATGGCTCGCGGCTCGCGGTCGGCTGAGACAAAGCAAACTACGCCACTTCTTACTCCTCAAAACTGTTCTAAAACCGCAATCAGATAGTCCGTACAGGAAAGAGCGAACAGAAAAACTGAAAATTAAGGGAATGGAAACTTCCAGATTTTTCAAAGGGCTTGTATGGACTTGTGAATGGTCAAGAAGATGAGACACCTTAAAGTCATCATTATTTAAAATTGAAAGTCTTATGTTTCTTGTGAAAGCGACGCTGGTGCACTTTTCCTTAAATAGAAAAACTGTCTCGACTGAAGTAAAATTTATAATTGTACTCTGCCAATACCTACATGCTTACTTCCTTTTTTATAACAAATCGTTTATACACCACAAACAAATCCCAACCGTCATAACGTATTAACAAAATCGTTTGTACAGTATTTCGAAGAAAGTTGTTAGCAATACTAACGATTTCGTTCATAATACGAACGAATTTTGTTAGTACGTTATGACGGTTGGGATTTGTTTGTAGTGCATGAACAAACCGCCGAATTCGTTAGTAAGGAAGTAAGGGTTTAGTTTCTTTAAGTAAGATAATTTTTCAGTCATATAATTTTTCATAAAGGAATCTTAAACTTTTACTCACTTTCAAACTAATTTCAGCTGATGGAAGTTTTAGACAATTATCTGCCTTCCTTGCTCTGCATCGCGCACCCTAAGCCTACACTGTCTTAATACACGTCATCCCCCACCCCTCAAATACGACGCTGCGTGAGGCGGCCACAGTTCGAAATGGTTTGGGCTGAGAGGACGGGGTAGCGACAGCGGCTAACAGCTCGGCTTGGGGAGCAGCAGAGTAGCAGCTGTTGACGCGTCCATTCCGAGAGGGGCGTGGCGGGATGGAGCGTGGTGGGGCGTGGCGTGGCGTGGCGGGATGGGTCGGGGCGTGGCGTCTCAGTTTCATACCATTTTAGGGATCGTAAGCCGGCCCTCAAAGTCAATTACATTTTAGACTCACCATCCGCTGAGAAAACGAGCTGGGCTGGGGTTATAGGGCAAGGCCCTTGTAGTGCGCGACAGAGTGCCCTGAAGGAAAGCAGTGGGCGGGAGGGAGACAGGTACACAGCTTCACTTGAAATATTTCAAACTTCAAACATACAATACTTAGTTAAATTCTTTTTTCTTTTCAGAGTATGACCTTTGTCTGTATTTTTAAAGCTTCAAACGAAATAGACGTAAATTAGCCTGCCAAACTAAGATCTCCAGACGTACTAAATTCCAGCAGCAATGAGAGCACTCCAGACCCTGACAATGTCTATCGGCCAAGACCGGGAAGCATCGCATTTATGCAGCGGCACGCAGAGCAAACTCCTGCCTGCCTGCCTATGTCTTGAGACGGCGCGTCGACGGCCTGCCTCACCGAGCTCCAGCCGTGTCTGCAGTCTCGGCGCGGCGCCACTCCAGCTTTACTCCCGTGTTGTCTTCGGTCTCGGGCTCGAGTCCAGTCCCCATTCTACTCTCAACCTCCAATCTCAATGCCACTCAAGCCCAGCACGCCAGCTTCAGGCGCCACTCCAGCTTTACTCCCGCGTTGACTTCGGTCTCGGACTCGAGTCCAGTCCCCATTCTGCTCTCAACCTCCAATCTCAATGCGACTCAAGCCGAGCAAGCCAGCTTCAGTCGCCCTGAGGCTGTTTGCACGATATGCAGGTGCGGATCTGCAGGGGGTGAGATGGAGGTCTAGGCACTGCAAGTTTCCAAGCTCCAAATTGAAGGGTCATCCTTCGACCTTATGAGAACTAACCAAAGGCCATTCCCACTTCCACCAAATTGAAATATTGAAACCTTCTGTGGGGACATCGCCGCCCCTCCCCCAAGAGCTCATTCACCAGCTAAAATTTTCAGGGCACATAAGCACGGAGGAGAGAAGATTCGGGCGCGGTCTCTTTGCCATTTCTAAGAATTTGAATGAACTATTAACGTTTCTTTTCTCCAGAGCTATCGGCTGGATTCGCGCCTTGCTACACTAACAAAAACAAATGTATAGTAACTATAAGTTTCAGGTGTTCACAATTCAGGTGTATAGTTACTATGCACTTGAAGTGTGTAGCAAGAATAGCAAGTGATGTACACTTCACATGTGCAGTAGCTATAAACTTGAAAGGCTGGCGCCTATGCTGCTCCATGGGCCAACTACACACCTGAAGTGTATAGCACTTGCTACACAAACCTGAAGTATATAGCACCTGCTGTACACGTCAAGTGTTTATATTACGATGCACACTGCTCATTACGCGTTTCCCGGGCAGATCCCTTCCCTTCTGCGTTAGAAGTCTGCCACCCGATAGGCAATGTGACGTCACATCGTTCATAACGAAAGCGAGGATTATAAACTGGGTCGGGATAATTTCTCATACGATGCACACTGGACATAACGCGTTTCCCGGGCAGATCCCTTCCCTTCTGCGTTAGTACTCGATATTAGACTGCCTCCCGATAGGCAATG
>CABIKL010003815.1:0-10439 GCA_902196195.1 Aptinothrips rufus | reverse complement strand
CCCGATAGGCAATGTGACGTCACATCGTTCATAAAGAAAGCGAGGAGTATACACTGGGTCGGGATAATTTCTCATACGATGCACGCTGCATTTAACGCGTTTCCCGTGCGGATCCCTTCCCTTCTGCGTTAGTACTCGATAGTAGACTGCCTCCCGATAGGCAATGTGACGTCACATCGTTCTTAACGAAAGCGAGGAGTATACACTCGTAGAGGTAAAAATTTCAACTGCGGAAACACCTCCAACTTTTTAGATGTATTTCCTTTCGAGGTATATAACATAGTGTGGTCCGATTAGAGGTACTGAGACCCGCGCAGTACTCACAGGGCTGGATCTCAGGCCGCTCCACGGAGCTCACGCGCCATTTGCCGCTGGAGCCCCATGCCGTGCGCACGCCGAAGTGGGAGATGCCGAAGGGGCTGGGGTCCTCCCAGTCCATGAGGGTGTTGCCCGCCCCGTCCAGGACCCACACGCGCCCGTTCTTCCACGCGATGCAGAAACGGCGGAACTCGCCCTGGCTCAGCAGGGCCGGCGTGTTGACGCGGACCTGGGAACAGCACCTGGCGGTCAGTCACTCGGCTAAAAATACATGACTACATCGGATTATAGGCATGAAAATCAACTCTTGAGATGAAATTTTAGTGTTTTCAGTCTGTTTATGACAGTTGCACTACTGAGTATTTCTGGTAATCTTCAGTTTCTTTCGAGAGCGATGTAAAAAATCAATTTTTGTGCAATGATTACATGACTGACTGACCCGTCGAACAACATTGCAGCTGACCTCTAACCTATATGTCTCATGCACTCACTAAATTGCGTTATTGAAACGAGCATGACCGCGGTGAGAAACGAGGTCGCGGAAACGATATTGGCATGTGAGGTTGGGAATTTGATTGACTTAGAGCTGTGCGAAATACGATTTTTGGTCGCGAGTCGAATCGAATCGAATCGAATCTGCAAATTTTTGCGCGAATTGAATCGAATCTGTCAAATTCGAGCTCGAATCGAATCGAATCACAAATCCAGGTAAAATAATGACGCAAAATGTTCGTATCTATTTCTCATTTGACTGGTTGGTGTCCATCGAAGTCTCCGGCTATGCTCGGGTCGGCTAGGTCGGCTCGTGTCCGACGCGCAACCTGGGAAGCTCCCACTGCTTTTAAATTTGTGCAACGCACCGCAGCGATTCGATAGCGAAGCATGTCAGATTCGAATTTTCGAAACTTCGATATCGAAGCAACCAAATTCGATATCGAAGCATTCGCACAGCTCTACCCGTCACAGACGTGACGGATCGGCCCGATTATCATAAAACATAATAGAAATCAAGATTTCTCTGCTGCAACCCATAATTTTGCCTCGCTCTACCCGAGTCCGCCGAGAAGGAAGGAGAGAGACAGGGAACATACCAGTGAGCGGCAGGTTATTAACGAAAGACGCTCATAATCCCAAAAAATCCCGCACTATTTCTCCTATTTTTCTCGCGCGCCGCTTCAAGCCGCCGTGAAGGCTCTTACTCTGCTATCCATCATTCAAGAGAGCTGCTCCAGTGCGGGAGGGGGTGAGGGGTGGGTAATAAATGGGGAGGAGTGCGGAACACACAGCCGTGACACCCCCACAATCACCCCCACCCCCGGCGTTCACAGCATTCAAACGAGGTACCATAGCTCCGGGCTCGGCTCCGGGCTCCAGTGGCCGCAGTATTCGGCGAGGGGGTGGGTGGGGGGAGTGCACCAGGTCGTGACCATAGCCCCTCACTAAACTTGCCACTCGGGCTGAACAGAGACACGATTGACTCCCGCGGCTGCGAGTCGGCTGCGGGGCCGCGGACCGGGGGTGGGCCTGCGGGGGTAGGTTTCAGCGATGGGGGTGCGGGGGTGGGAGTGGGCTGCTTGGGGGGCGGGGGTGGGTGCTCGCCTCGGCTTGACACCCGGACCAGGCGACCCCACAATGAGTTAACTCAATGAGCAACTCACCCGGGACGCGGCCAAGCGGCGCCATGCTTTCGTCTCTCCTCCTCCCCCTTTACCTTTGTTCAGCGATCTCTTCCCGCCACCCGCCGCCACGCTCCGCCACGCCCTCGACAGGCTCCCAGGAAGAATAGCACGCGCGGGGCGCCCACATCACTACAACGCCGCGCCACGCCAACAGCAAGGACAAAGTGCTCGTAACGGGGTTAAACGACGGAGATGAAGTGTTTGCCGTAACAGTTGGACTGAAGTTCTGCCGGTGCGCACCGCTCATTGGAATGGCTGATCCGCTCGAGTGGACACCCCTTTCTGCCGTGCTCTGGACCTTTCACCCGTTCCCCTTTCAGATGCGGTTCGTATAGTTTTGACCAAAAGAGAATTTGACCGAGATTGGGCTAGGTTAGGGACCAATGATTTTTTCACAATGTCCATCGTCGACTTTGTGCAGCAATAGAGTTAGTATCCAAAATTTTGTTCACACGTTACTAACATTTTGTTAGTTACAATTGACAAATTTGTGCGTGGCTATGGACAATTTCGTTCATAATCGACTGTTGCACAAATTTTTTAATGCATTATTAATGAAAAATAGTTCGAAGGTTGTGAGCGTGTACGACGGTCAGCGAACCAGGACAGGTTTTGCCAACTACAAACTGATAAAACAGGAGACGGAGTCCGCTGCCCGATAGTACAGCGGATAAGCAGATTCTTGTATTTCGTCGACGGTGGTTCAGCCAGGGAAAATTTGATATAATCGGAATCAAGTTACGGTAGCAGGGCTATCTCCAGCTACGCTCAAACACGGGCCCGTCGAGATCGGACGAACAGGGTGTGGGGCGACAGGTGGGGGGAACAGGCGGCAGTATATTTGTCCACATAGAAAACTAAGAACACAGAATATCAAGTTACCAAACCAAGGTTAAAATAATATATAGGTACGGAGGTAATTTTGAAGCCTATTTTGAAAAAGTCAGGAAGCTACCAAACGAGTTTAGAAAAAGAAGTCTCAAAATGAGCTACAAAAATATTTTGATGCCCTTCGTTTGTAAGTTGGATTGCCTTACGTTACGTCAACTTCCTCACCATCGTCGTCGTAAAGGAAAAGCAATCAGTGCCAAAAATGTAAAAGCTCGAAACTCTTCTTTTTTTTATTTTCGTTTAAAGGGTTGAATTAGGGTGAAAGTGACAGCGGCACAACCCTGTTCCTGCGCTGTCTTGGACTCCCTCCCCTAGCTCCTGCATTCCTTTAGGGTTTCACCCTTGCGGTCACCTCTCCAGACTAGACGTAAAGTTTATTTGCAGCGTCGAGCGGCCGTATAACAGCGAAGCTACACTCTAAACGTCTAGTAGTTCGAACTTACACTCTTATTTACTTACGAACTAATTTGTTCATATTATGAACAGATTTGGTCATACTATGTACAAAATCCACCGTGGTTCGTATTATGACCAAATTTGTTCATATTATGGTCAATTTCGTTCATAATACGAACAGATTTGTTCGTAAGTTATGACAGTTGGGGGGTTGATAGTAAGAAATTAAGAGTGTAGTCGCTGAAGGGCGCGGTGTGCCGAGCATATTGCCAACCTTCCGGGCGGCGCGGTGACACGCCCCCGTCGTTCTCCTGGATCCGCACCTGCCGCGCTCCGCCCCACCCGGCCTGATGACCAGCCATACGTCTGCGCCAATACCCCGGTCAAAGTTTGCTCGGACACCATCTGGGGAGCGGACCCGGACCCGACCCTCCACAGATTAGTGGCGCGGCCCGCAGCCCCCATCAGCTGAAATGGATTCTCCTCTGCGCCATCATCATGGGGCGGAGATGGATGTTTCAAAACTAACGCAAGTACAAAGTCCAGCGAGCGGGGAAAAAGTTACATTTACACAAGCAGCCTTCGCCGGCCTCAATCCCCCCTGGAGATTTGCGAGATTGAAGTTTGGTTGCTTAAACTCTGTGAAAACAGGGGTAACCATCCCGCACATTGACCGGAATCATTCGGAAGGGTGAGCACTTTCCATTCCGACATCCAGAGATAGATCTCCCGGGGCTTCCGGTCGGCCGGGTCTCAATCCGAGCTAAGTCCGTCAGGAACTAGTGACTGATGTGTCTGTCCTGGACACGCTCCTCTCGGCGGTTCCAACCCACCCGCTTTAGCAGTGATGAAATACTCCGCGCTCGAGAGACTTTCAATAATAAGGGATGGCACGGGTTCCACCCCCACATTTTAGCAGTGCTGAAATACTCCGCGCTCGACAGACTTTCAATAATAAGGGATGACACGGGCTCCAACCCCAGATTTTAGAAGTGCTGAAATACTCCGCGCTCGAGAGACTTTCAATAATAAGGGATGGCACGGGTTCCAACCCCACACTTTAGCAGTGCTGAAATACTCCGCGCTCGAGAGACTTTCAATAATAAGGGATGGCACGGGTTTTAAACCCACACTTCAGCAGTGCGGCGATACTCCACGCTGGCGAGATTTCCAATGGTAAGGGAAGGTCTGGGTTCTTCGAGCGATGGTAATGCGCATCTCTCCTGAAGTCAGATCGGGCCGGAAAAGAGCGCGGCATTGGCGACAAGGCGGCTTTGATATCGCAACCCACGGCCTGGCCCCGTCCCATATCAGAGGGAAGGAACAAGATGGGACCTCCTCCCCTCCCCTCCCACCCCTAGGGCTACCCAGCCCGCCAGCTGAGTGTCAGGGAGGGTCCCTCACCCCGCCCCGCCCCGCCCCCCTCACAGCCTGGACCAGGAGGACTCGTGACCAAAAGGGTTATTGTCCATGAGGTCCGCTGACCTGGAAGGATCGACGAGGAGAGAGGCCGAAGTCGCGCCACGTCGCGTCGGAGGGCCCACCTCACCTTCACCTCGCACCCCACCCCACCCCACCCCACCCCACCCGCCCCGCCACGCCACGCCATCCGAACATCGTTACAAATGTGAAAGCGCCTATAATCTCGACGCTGGAGAGTCCACGACAATCTTATGGCGACAGATTCCAGTTCGGCGTCAACAACGCAACATGGCTCTAGCTCAGCTTCAGATCGGCTCCAGCATGGCTCCAGCTTAGCTCCAATATGGCTCCAGCATAGCTCCAGCATGGCTCCAGCATCCCTCTAGCATGGCTCCAGCTTGGCTCTAATATGGCTCCAGCATGGCTCCAGCATGAGTCCAGAATGGCCACTTTCTCCAGCAGTCTCTCTCTCTGGAGCCAGCCACCACCAAGATATGAGTCAGAGGCGTCATCGGCAGGTCCTGTCTAGCGACTTGGACAACAACTGTTCTGAGGGCGGAAATGGAACAACCCACCCACCCTCTCGCCCACTCCCACGCCTTCCCGGAGACCTTTTGGAAGAGGCCGATCCGGTTAGCGCAGGGACACAAGGACCGGCTCACATGTCCCATTGGACAGCTCCCCGGGACAACTTCATCAATTCGAGGATCGGAGCCCGGCTGGGACCCCGCCCCGCCCCGTCCCCAGTGCACCTTGCAAAACATTTGTTTGGAATGTCACTCTCGCAGCATCGGTTACCTGGGAAGTCTCGTAGAGAAACATTACAAGAAGAAAAAAAAGAAGCCAGCTGAAATTACCGCCAAAAACTGATGATGATAACGCAGTACATTTTTTCTTGATTGATTCGAATTTCAGCAGCCGTAAACTTACAGACGGTTTTATCTGAAACATACACACGAAATCGTATGTGGCATATGACTGCCTCTGTAATACAGAGAAGCCAGTATTTACCACGGATCAACTGTGTGGCTACTCAAATTCGTAAATAGGCCTGCCTACTAGAGCTGTGCACACGAGCCAAAATCTGGCTCGCGACTGGCTCGCAGCTCCTCCCGCTTCGCCTCTTGCCCACTCTTTGGCTGTGCGGGGCGAAGTGCGGGGAACTGCGAGCCAGTCGTGAGCCAGATTTTGGCTCGTGTGCACACCTCTACGGTTTATGTTATGAACAATTTCGTAAGTAGCACTGTTTATGTTATCAACTAATAACTATAAACAATTTCATCAATAGATTACAACCAAATTTGTTTATATAAACCCTACTGTCGTCCTGTATTTCTTCAAGGATATTGACAACATTTTCGTAGAGACGAACAATGTTTGATCTATTAGAAGATGTCTTTTTCCCAATACAGGGCTAGACTTGCTAGCTTGCTGCTTGCTTTCTGGGGTGCGCTCTGAGTTTGGAGGAGACTTTCACTTTCTATCCGTCTACTGTAAGCGTCAACTTAAATGAGGCGATGGCTTTACTCTGCGAACCGAGTGCTGACAGAGGCCATGCACGCTCTTTCCTTCCCCTTCCCTGCCCCTCCCCTCGCACCCTCCCCTCCCCCTTTCCCCTGGTGGGTCGGTTGGGGTAGCGAGGGGAAAGATCGCGAAGTCACAGAGCACTATAAACGTCCTGTAGGGAAATCTCCGGCCGAGTAACGCACTACCCCCTGCCTGGTCCGGCGGGGCGTGGCGTGGCGGGGCGTGGCGGGGCGGGGTCCAGTGGGGTTGGGTGGGGTGCTCAGCATTTCTGGTGGCCCAGGTATTCGGGGATCGCAGCGAGGAGGATCACAGCAGACGACAGGGGCTGTGACTCAAGGGTGTGTCCACCAGGTCTACCACCACCATACCACCACCACCACCACCACCACCACAGACACCCCTAAGGGCTGCTGGTTCCAACACCGTTTACTACCACTCCGTTGGTATTCCCTGCCAGCGATCCCTGACCTCTCCCCATACGCAATGCAGCCAGGGGAATGGCGCATTACACTTTTGACGAAACCTGGATAGTTCACTGTAAAAATTTTAGTCGTCATTTTGACGACAATTCCATGGCTAATTATTTTTACAACAGTGTCATCATTGCAGCTTGATGACACTGTCGTCACCCATACAATATGCATAGCAGATTTGAACCTATATGATTATTCTTTCGTCACATGTGACGAATGTGTCGTTAACTGACAAGGATTTGTCGTCATTTTGCTCAAATGAAAATGTCAAACTTTTTATCGTCAAGTGACGACAAACTTTTACAGTGTTACGGCGACTGCCTTTTGTCGACAAACACGGGGATATCACTGAACGAGACTTACACGTCGCGTTCCTGGCCTGGGCGACACCACGCGATGTAAAACAAGGCTAACTTTCAGCGAATGAAACGGTGAACCGCCACCCGGCGACATCACCCTAAATTACTTCCCGTAATTTGAAGCCATTACTGCAATTTATGTGTGGCTGGCGGGCCGGGGCCGGCCGGCGCGGGGTGAGACTACACTGTGGGGAGGAGAACACTCCCGGCTATAATTTCTGCGTGATTAACTTAAACCGTTAGCGAGCGCTTTATTTAATTTGATGTTTTTCAGCAATAAACCAGCCCCGGCTAAGTGCGCGCCCCGCTAGGATCTGCCCGGCCTTGCGAAGGGCCCGCGGCGCCTTCAAAGGGAGCAGTCACTAGATGATCCGATCGGCCTTGTAATATTTAGACGGCCACTCGGAGGCCCACTGTCCATCGCCGATCAAAGCGAAAAGGGAACCAGGCAGAAAATCACCAAGCTCTCTACTCTTTTTCCCTACGAAGAAATGGGAATCGTCCCAATACTATAACTCATTGAGTTTTTCAAGATACGAATAACTTTTAATCTCTTCATACGGAGTAAGTTATGACTATGTTGTACGGAAGAAGATAAGAGTGCTCCGCTCTCAGAATATGATTTCCGACGCGATTTGCTGCGGTTTCCGCAAGTAAAAAAAATCGTTTAGCCCTAGATCGCTTAGCAGGGGACTTCTGCCCAAAACCGCGAATGGTGCTCTCACGAAATCCGCAAATAGTGAGGTTATGTTGCCCCTATCGCTTTCCAATACGGCGCTGTGAAATCAGGCGCGTCTCCTGCGGATAGTGGTGCGTGTCTCTTGCATTCTGTGAACAATCCTCACAGAATTTTTTACGTTGCTAGAACCGAGAAACTGCTTGAAATAATGCCTCGGAAATCGAAATTTTTATTTACAGAGCAAAACACACGTGTGGGGGTGGGGCGGAGTAGTGGGAACCTCTTGGCCGTGTCTGCGCCCTTTATCAGGGAGAGAAAGGAAATAACTGGAAGGGGCCAGCCAGGCGGCCCACCCCGCCCGGCTGGGATGGAGGTGCAGTAATGTGAGGTGTGAGGTTCTTAAACAGGACCGCGCGTCGTGTGGGAGGACTGTGGGGTGCGGGTGCTGAGGGTGCAGCATCAAGGACAGCGTCATCCTCCATAAGTGCACCAAGAAGCAAACGCGCCGCGGGTAAAAAAAAATTAAAATGTGCGTTCGCTTTAGACACATTTTGCTAGCGCGGCGCTCTGCCGGCACAAAGTAGGCCGATTTGCGAGTCCAAAGTAGCTCTTCACTCGGGAGGCGGAAAGAGCGGCGGAGGGAAGTAGCGTGGGGTACGTATAAGCTCCAGCGAGACTCCAGCGGGACTCCAGCGGGACTCCAGGCTTGGTGAGGGACTCCACAGACTGGAAGAGGATCCCGAGTAAAAACGAATTTTTATAAAAGTCTTATAAAAATTTATAAGTTTCTATAAAACTTTATAGAACTCTTATAAGGTTATATACAACCTTATAAAAGTTATATACAACCTTATAAAAGTTATATACAACCTTATAAAAGTTATATACAACCTTATAAGAGTTCTATAAAGTTTTATAGAAACTTATAAATTTTTATAAGACTTTTATACAACCTTATAAAATTCATTTTTACCCGGGATCCCAGGTAAAAAGGAGGCAGCGACGTCCGCTTTGTCTCTGCACGCTGAAAGGCAGGGAGGGAGACTTGTAACTGAACGGGGCGCTGCGCTGCAGAGTCACCTCCGTCCATTCATGGCGATTTTATCTGATCGAACCTTTTATCTCCTTCATTCCCCGTATCCTCTCATGGACGATACCGTGGGCTATTCAGTACGACGTGAAAAACACCTCGTATAAAGAAAAACAAAAACCCAGAAACAAAGGGTACAAATACATTTTCAAAGGTCATTTTGAGACATATTGTAAAACGATCAGGAAGTTACGTAACGAATTCTGGATTAAGTTTCACATTGACCTTCAAAATTACTTTTACCGTTCACCCTTCATTTCTGGGTTGGGTTGCCCCAGATCTGGGTTTTGGGTTTCGAAGTGAAGGAGCAGAGGCATCTAATGATATACTTCATGTAATTTTCTTTAAAACTCATGGAACGCCTCAGCCTCAAGCATAATCTCAAGAGCATTTCGACGAACACCTCATGGATCACCCTATGGGCTCGCCTATGGGAAAGCAGACATTATAGTGCATTTCGTATAAGAGATCACATTCACCACCTCGAGGGGCACACCTCATGGAACGCCTCACCGTTCACACCATGGTATACTTCATGGAACGCCTGATCATCATCGCGGGCCTGCGCCGGCTGAGCTGCCGGGCCGTGAGAAGTGGTCGCCCCGTGTGGAGCCCAGGCCGGGGCATGGCATGGCCGGGGCCGGGGTCCCCCGCCATCACGACGACTCCATAAGTACGCACGAATAGATATGAGCTGGGGAGGGACTGAGATATGAATGGCGCCATGTGCATGAGCGAGCATCGGACTGGGCCCGATCAGCGTATATACCATTCGCCATTGCACACAATGAAATTCGCAGCGGGGCGAGGCGCCAGGAATGAGCGTGCGTGTGGAAGGGGGCGGGGCGGCGGGTCGCAGCCCGCACGCGCGTACGGGCTGTACCGTAGGGGCCGTTCATAAACTACGTGGACAAAAATAGGCCACTTTTTGACCCCCTTCCCCCCTTACGTGGACAATCTAACCTAACCTTACCATGTATTTGCGATAGGGCCGTGGACATTGGGCCAACCCCTCCCCCCCTTTTTGTGTCTACGTAGTTTATGAACGGCCCCGTACCACGGCATGCCAGCCCGGCGCTCCAAGGTGGAGCGGAGCAGAGCGCCACAGCGCGGCGCGGCGCGAGCGATGAAAGAATTCGTAAGGCGCTCTAATAACCAGAAGCGTGCCTCGATTCGACAGGAGGTACAAGGCGCGCTCCAGCAGCCCCCCTGCACACCCCGCCCCGCCCCTCCCCCGGGCCGAAACATATTACCCGCAAGCTTGCAGAGCGCTAACCCTCTTTTCCGGCTGCTGTACATGGAACGCTGCTGCTTCTTCACGGGCCGCGAGGGGAAAAAAAACTCAGCTCGCTCGCTCACTGATCACAAAGGCGGTCTAGTGGCACATCGTCTCGTTCTACCTGCCCTACCTTGCGCTGGCCTCATACATAGAACCAATTTACAAATAGAGAATCATCTTAAAATAAAAATAGGTAATAGGGTATTCCAATGATAGCCAGACCGGAAATAAGAAAAATGGGGCCTTTCAGTCACTTGCTCGCTCTGCAGGGCTGCCCTGCTCTGCCCTTCCCTGCAACCAGTATGAGTCCTCCCTCCTAGACAAGG
>CABIKL010003814.1:0-10439 GCA_902196195.1 Aptinothrips rufus | reverse complement strand
CGGATCAGGACCTTGGGCTTGGTCGTCAGCCGGGGCGGCGCGCAGTAGGCCCGGATGCTCTGGAACGCCCTGAAGTGGGCAGCGGCAGGCCACACGGCGAGGCAGTTGGGAGGATTGCCCGCCCCGAACCGCCTGAGCAGCAGCTGCAGCCACTCCGCCGAGAAGCCGTCGGGGTCGACGTGCAGCAGAGACTCCCAGCGGCCTGCAAACAGAGCATTTGACTTTAGGAACACATCGGGAACCCCAAGGCCAGCCCTGGACCGGGGCTGGCAGCACAGCTGGGCCTTGACCTTGAACATGTGCCCCTTGAAGACGAACATGCTGATGGACTTGGTGATAGACTCCGAAGTAGACATGGGCGCCGATGGGTATTTTACCGGCGGCGGCGTTCACCGACAAGTAGGTGCGGCGGCGGCGGCGTTTGCCGCCGCCGCCGCCGCCGCCTCTATAGCCGGCGGTGGCGGCGGCGTGGTCGGCGTAAGCTCAAGGCATTTCCCGAATTTAGAGTCTAAAACCTCACGAAAATGGTGATGAAAGTCAGATATAAATTTTTGACACATTCTGAATGAAGAGTAGAGAAAATATTCATCGGCGGCGGCGGCGTGCCAAAAACCACCGGCGGCGGCGCCGCGGCGCCCACGTCTACTCCGAAGTCGTCGCGACTGACTGACTGACTCACTCACTCACTCACTCACTCACTCACTCACTCACTCACTCACTCACTCATATAAATTGTTTGGGTACAAGGAAGCGAGATACGACTTTTTACCAGATTATCGAGCCCCCTATAATCACCCCAAAAGTCCAGTAAAATCTCGAAATGGTCCATTTTCTGATAACAGTGCTACCAAACTCACGTCAAAAATATCCCCGAATTAGCGTACTAGTCACGTACGACCTTCTGCCTCGGAGGACGGGCTGCGTATTTTAATCCAATGAAGGTGCTACCAACCTACCAACATAACATCTTTTGCAATTCCTCGCAGTACTACCAACTCAACAATGTACAGGGCCACCAACCTAACGTCTGTATGCGCGCACATCCAAACAACCCAGGGACCCAGGAAAACTTCACATGACAACCATAGGGCTTCTCCGTGACCACCAAAACATCCCCAGCGACCCGAAAAAATTCCCATAACCACCCTATGACTTCCCCGTCACCACCCAAACACCACCAGGGACCCAGGAAAAGTTCCCATACCAACCCTATGACTTCCCCATGACCACCCAAACACGCCCAGGGACCCGGGAAACGAATAAGTCCCCTAAAACCCTAAAAATGTATTTGCTTAACACGCCCAAGAATGATATTTTCCTTCTCCAAATATAACTTAGAAATGCTCGTAAAGTCCTAAATATATGCAGGCTGCTTTCCTAAATTAGCTTTGGGCCATTTGTAGTCCGTTCTCGGTGTTCGTTCCATTTGCTTTCAGAGGAACGCTATTTTGTTCACCGAGAACAACCCCTGAAACTTAAAACATATCTGCTCGTGACTCCCATATGCCATCGCAAATGCTCAAGGCGTGTCGGGTGTGCACGGAATTCCGCTAGTATCTCGAAACCACGTCAGAGGCGTTCGTGCTCAGCAAATACCTTAAGAGCAGATAGTGTCGGAAGACATCCACTTGGTCAAAAGATCCCACTGGACTGCACTATTTAAAACTTGGTTAGGTGCACGCTTACCAAGCACGGCGAGAGAATTTTTAAACACCTTGGGATAAAAATTGGAGAAGACCATGCTTGTAACAAGCAAGAAACTGTTTATCTGATTATTTTTATTTGAGTTTAACATTTCAACCTTAAGAGCCATACCGAAGACGACTACACACATTGCGACAAGAGATCGTGAATACGCTCTGCGCAACTTCAAATCCCATGTGTACAATTTGAAGGTATGAATTTGTTTTTCCACAGTGGCAAAACTAAGACTGTCATCCGGGAATTGGGACGTTTTTCCGTATAGCTTTTGACATTTTTTATGAACATTTTCCCACATGGATAATCAGAACCCATTATAGATAATTTTCCACTATGATAATAGTAGAGTATTGTTAAAATGAAGATCCATGTGGAATGTGTCTGGAAATTTGTTATCCGTCATGAATTGGGTCCGTTACGGATTAAATCCACTCTGGAAAAAGCCATGAAGCGAGGAGAACCTACAAGCGGATTATTAAGACGTATCGAAAAATAAATGGAACCAACGTTTTGCAAAAGAAACAACTATTGTCAGCAGACAATTTATTAAGATTAGGAAGATGGAAAGGACACATATGGACATAAGACTAACATATCAGATAGCAGCGCGTAGCAATAATTGCTATGAGTTTCCCGCACGCCCACGTTTGCGCCTGTGCTCTCAAGGATAGGCAAAGCTGCAGGGCATCGGAGTAGGGCCGTCTTGCCGACCTACAACTTTGAAGGCTCTAAGGCTTAAAACTCTATTGTTACGTGAATAATTTTTTTTCAGTTAAGAAACAAACGGTTTCACTGTGGACTTTCTTTTTCCACTAAGGAAATATATTTGCACTGTGGACGTTCTTCTCCCACTATGAAAAACTTTCTACTGTGGACATTCGATCATATTATAGAAGATCCAGTTTCCATTGTAGGAATGTTTTGTGCACTCTGGAAACACACTATCCAAAGTAGAAAAATCATTTTCCAGCTGAAAAAAGTAAAATCCAGACGGAAAGATCCATGTGGCATTTTAAGCTGGGTGATGAATTTGAAGCAATCCGAAAAGAGTCCGGTACGGAGCGGAGCAACCCGAATCATGTTCGTTCGGGGTCTTTAAACAAGCGTCGAATGTTACATATTGGATGCATATATTTGGTTTTAGTCGTTAATGCCCATTGAGATTTGAGTCAGTTTTTAAAGATTTAGTCCATCTCTTGTTTCGATTTTGAAGTTTTCCATTTTAGCAAAAGAATGTTCCCAACCTACGAGCCCTCAGAGTGGATCATGTGAATGTAGACGCGTCTGGCGCGACGCATGCTTCGGATCAGAGCTGAAAGCGGGCACCAACACACCATGTTCCAAATCCTAAACTTAACTCACGCCTATCCAAACCTATTTACGCCAATTAGCTGAGATTGTAGGGACTTAATGGATCGATGAAGCAACAAGCTGAACCCGCCCTTCCGCCAAACTACGGTATGGCCGCGTGCTTCGCTCCGAGCCCAATCTACCCTTCTTCCCCTACCCACGGGGAATAGGATTCCTCGCTTCGCACGCAGGCAAAACTATTGTTCGGTACTGTCCAGCTGGCGGCGTTCTAGACCCTACGGGCTCATGCGTTAAAACTATCCGAATCAGGTTCATTTCTATGCCGCGAAATTATCATCGACAATTACGACGATACTTGATTGAAACAATAGCCCATCCTTCCGTGTTCTGGATTAAATATGTGATACAAATCTTGATAGGTCTCCGCAAGTGAAAAAATTACGACAAAATGATGGCATTCCATCATTTTACTATCGGAGCTATTAAGACACGTAAAATAGTGCATTTTTGTATAAATCGGTTCAAAAAAGTGTTCAAAAACATATGGTTCGGTAAATAAAAGAACCCCCAATATCCCCATGTCCATACCTAACTTAAAAACCGAAAACGTATTTAGTTCGATCAAAAATGTTGAAGCATGAGTTCGAATTTCAAATTTTGACGCTGATAGTGCAATAATCGAGACCATCCTCAAGATTACCAGACTCAGATATCACTGCATTCATCCGGAATTTCGAAACATTCATAGATTCGTTCAAAAAGTCGTTCGAAAAGTGTTCAATGTATAAGTTTCGTCCTTTGTTAAACGTTAATCTTGAATTGCAGCCTCAGAGACATGACTTCGCTACAAAAAAATGTTCATTAAATCTCATTCCGTGAGGCCACAACGCCGGTGCTGATCAGTAAAAATATATCGTCGGCACGTTTTTTTATCGTCGTTGAAGGGTATTTTCCGGAGTAAACTTAACAAGACTGGAAGGAATCAAGGAATCCAACTTTGTTGGTTCAATGGTGACTCGTTCTTTGAGCTATGAAAATGCGTGAAACTGAGGAACAGATGATAAGTGAATTCGGTTGAAAACGTAGAACCCAACCTCAATAACTCGCATACTTTCTGAGATTATCGTAAGTATTTGGGTGGTCCACCAACATAAGCCACACATAAATAAAACACCATTGCGTGAGTCAGGACGAGCTCCTCTTGATTGCTCGCTGGGGCCGGAAAATGATTCGAAAATAAGCTTATTTTCTGGCTACGACGAACGGTTTACGGAGATACAGACACTCTGAATTTACCGCAAAACTGGAGTCATCCGACGGCTCGCTCGCCGACAATGGTACGGATCTGCGGGCCAGCGCTTCATTCGAAATCGTACCTTCGACATCGCGTGTAATAATGGTCACAGCTTCAAAATTCATTTTCACAATATCGACATTAATTCTGCCACATACCAAACTGAGTCATACTTCACTCAGAGGCATATTCAGTTTTCAGCCCCCAGATTAAAATTTAGTGTCGACCACAGAATTTCACTGTCCACGGGAGCAGCTAGAGCATGAACCCAGACTGCTCCAAAAACACCCATATCAATATCTCTTATAGTTTCTGAGATCATCCTAAATATTAACGCACTGGCCTAGCCCAAAACTCGTTCTCTTCTGCTACATTAGTCAGTGTAGTAGCATGGTGCGGGGTAGCAAAGATCGAGTAAAAATTAGGTTGATTTGTACCGAAATCCTATGTATTTTCGTCAAGTTATTTGTTGCAGCAGGGCTTTTCATTTTCATGTAGACTGATCGTTATAAAACATTTAGAAAGTGGCACGGAATGGCGTTCTGTTCTAGTTCTCATTGCCTAAGAGTAAGCGCACCCACTTATCACTATCCAAGGTTTGTCACCTAATCAGAAGAGCTCGCCTATGGCTTTAGCGATACTGCTTTCCTTAAGTGGTCCAGGAGAATCAATGGGTGACCGTCCGATGAGCTGACAACCCCTTCTCTGGATAGTAATGGATGGCTCTTCCCGTTCTTAGTCCCCGATTCATCAATGGCATGACATATATCGGGTTTGCCTTTGCCGAGTGAATATCCATCCTAGAGCCACATACAATTTATGCAATGAAGGTCAGTGTTCACAGAATCGTGCTGCGTCCATTTCGAAACGGCGTTCTGATGACTCACGGTGCTCGCTGCACTCGCTGGCGTGGTGGCGACTTGAGATGCCTATAAAGGGGCAAGGCTTGCAACGCAAGTCACTACTCCAAGTAAGCAGCTGTTCGATAATACAGTTCCTTAAACTTCTAAGGTGAGTTCAGGTGTTTTATCGCGGTGACTCTTAGGCGAGCACTAAGGGCTGACAACTTACTATTTACTTGTGTCTCGCTTTGCCCTGATACTGCAATAGGGTGAGTTCAGCGTGAAATCATGGGCGTCGCCACGGGGGTGCTCAAGAAGCGTAGATTAACATATAACAACGTTGATGTGATCTTTTAATCCGCAGCAATATTGTCAAACATATCTCCCAGTGACGTTAGATACAGTCAGTGTTGTCTACCAACGTTGTTTCAACATCTATGGCAAACATGGACAGTTAAATAGACTCTAGCTCATAATAATAGGGGGAAAACTTTCGCTCTCAATGCGAAAAAGTATGTTAGAACCTACCTATTTTAATTCTTTTCAATTACAGTGAAATAATGGAAGCATTATTAACACAAAATTACACGAGCGATTACCCCTCGCCAAAATCCGCCGCCAGCGCTTTGTGAAGTTCTCTGCGTTAAACTGTTGCTTTTCAGATGTGTCCCCTAAAATAAAGTCGAAGTGGGTAAAGAGGACTCACATTCATGTATTCAATTTAAAATTTAATTTATTATGCTTCAAAAATAAAATATTTGAAATATCATAAATTTTTAGGGCTAGCAAACATAGTTTTTTGATCCCCCATAAAAGAGACTTTCCAATCCTTTGGTGCATACGATCTGTCAAGATAAATTTAGGTTAGTTAGTGTTGGTGTGTGACCGGTGACGAATACTAAGTATGTTCTCTTAAATTCTTTCCACGATCGGGACACGGAGTTAGCGGTATACTTGTGTTCTAATTAGGCACACTGACCCGAAATAGCAACCGTACTCAACTGAAGTTTCTCTCTTCCAGGGTGTCTGTTAAAGATTCGCAATGCATTTCAGGTGCCATGGTGACGGCGATCAACATGGCGATTCCGATGGCAGTGACAGTGATTATGGCGGCCGCAGTGGCAGCATCAGCAGAGGGGCCTCGCCCGCACTTCGTCCTGCGCTCTCACTTGGTACTCGGCGAGCACCGAGCGGACACGCCCGACGCTCCGCGTTACGAGTACGACGCGCTCCATGCCGTCAAACATGTGCTGGGTCTCATACAGAGGGCCTTCTCAGGCATCAGCATTGGAATCGGTGCAGGTACTGGCAGTGAGAAGGGCACTGGCTGTGGATGTGGAGAAGTCGCTGGCAGTGGAACGCATCACGGCTGGGGACACCATTATGGCAGTGGAGGCGCTGGCGGTGGAACAACAACCCCTAGCAGTGGAACAACAACCCCTGGCAGTGGAACAACAACCCCTAGCAGTGGAACAACAACCACTAGCAGTGGAACAACAACCACTAGCAGTGGAACAACAACCCCTGGCAGTGGAGGCGGTGTTAGTGGAACAACAACCCCAAGCAGTGGAACAACAACCCCTGGCAGTGGAGGCGGTGTTAGTGGAACAACAACCCCAAGCAGTGGAACAACAACCACTAGCAGTGGAACAACAACCTCTGGCAGTGACGGCGCTGGTAATGGAACAACAACCCCTAGCAGTAGAACAACAACCCCTAGCAGTGGAGGCGGTGGTAATGGAAACAGCACTGCTTGTGTAAGAGGCGCTAACAGCTGCACGGGCGCCAATAGTTGTACTGCAGCAAACACTGGTTGTGGGAAAAACAGCTGCACTGGCGATGGTGCCTGTACTCAGCCTGGGGCTGGCAAAGGAGATGGCAGCTGCACGGGCGCTGGAAGCTGTACTGGCACTGACAGCGGCAAGGGAGCTAATAGTTGTAAGGGTGGTGGCAGCTGCACTGCCCCAAACACCGGTGGTATGGACAACAGCTGTCTGACAACTGGCAGTTGCACTACGACTGGCAGTGGCAGCTAAAGTGCCGCCACCAGTTGCACATAATTGTAGACTTGCTGGGAACGTTGGACTTCGACTCGAACTACTTTGCGTGATGTCGTTTCTCTTTTAGACAACGGTTGTTTAGGAAACGTGCGAGTGAGATATCGTCTTACGTTCTGGTCTGCATACAGCTTCGAGGCCAGATATTCTACTCCCAATAAACGATTCAACTCTTAACGTGATTTTAATTTGATCGGTTTTTACTGCCAATCAGCATCTCGTTTCTACAACACATGCCGTAGATCACAAAGTACTTACAGCCAAGGAACGCCGCGTGAAAGTTGTGTTTAGATTTGCACTCGTTCTGCTACAAACGAGGATGCAGTGCGCAGTGCATTAGGTAGCTTGATGCTGCGTTCTAACTCGCGGCGCTAAATGTTAGAGATTTCCCGAGTCAAAATGATTGGCTGACGATCGTCTGAAGATTAACAATTCTGTCCGCTGGAGTAACGACAATTTGCAGACAATCCTTAGATGAAAATGCAACGTTCCTCAACCAATCCGCAGTTTAAACTTCAGTTAATCCTCAGACGTTGGGCTCAGATGATTTTCAGACGATCCTCAGACAATCCGCAAACAATTTATATACAATCGCCAGACAATTTTTTGACAATAATCATAACCGTCTGAAAATCGAAGTACTCGTCCGCACTTCAATACCTCCCTGGAAGAGTAGCCTCTCTGCAAAGAGTGAACGGAGACCAGCCTGTCTGCACGGAGCCAACAGAAACCAGCCTATCTAGATACGGATCCATGCAGAGGTAGGCTGGTCTCCGTTCTCTCTCTCATGCAGAGAGGCTTCTCTTCTAGGGAGGCATCGGATTTACGGCTGGGCTGTCGCCTGCAGATCGACTGATGACTGATGACTGTCTGAAAATCGTCAGTTGTCGCCGACGACTATCGGACACAGAGCATCCAAACGGACTGGCATTTTTACCCCGGTCCTACCGCGCGCTTCCCCTCTCGTCGCCGCTCACCACGTCACGGGCGGAGAGTTTAGGAAACACCCGCCCGCCCGTTTAGATGCTCTGATCGGACAGTCCTCATCAGTATGGTGTGAAAGCCCTCTGCGGGAAAGCAGGAGACGGAAACGCCGATAGTCCCACCAGTGAACCTTATAACTGGGGGGTCCTGGGTTTTACGAGACCCCACCAGAGGTTCTGGTAGACCGACGAAAGCCGGTCGCGACCGATCGGGCGTATCGCGATCCCAGGCGTGGGAGTGGGCAAGGAGTCCTACTAAGCCCAAGCGTGGAGTGGGAGCCGGGAAAGCCGCATCATACATACATACATACATAGTCCTCAGACGACTGTCAGACAAACTGCAATCGGTGGTGTCATGTCAGCCGTCTGTGTCTTAATCTCGAAATAAACCGACCAGCTCCGTTTGGAGTAATCGCGTACAAAGCCCTACCCGTAACGTCTAGAACACAAGGTTCAGAAAAACCCAGCTCTAAGAGATGCTCTCTTCTTTTATCTGGTCAGCCGTCTCTCCATGACTCGTATTTGGACCAAAAACGCTGGAGCAGGTTTTGGAGTTGCCTTCGCATCTGCTGCCGTCTTACGTTGTTTCTATGACGTAAGGAAATATTTTTTTCCAAACGGTCAAAGTTAGAGTCTTGCATCAACTCACCGCCATACACAGCGCCTCTCTACGTCCTATAATTTCCAAGATAAAAAAAGGGCCCGAGGGGGGGGGGCTGCTCCTAGCCTAGCGGACAGTAAAGACCCGGATAGTGGGCAAAGAAACGTCATGGGTGTCGCGGCTTGTCCGCCATCTTGACTAGTGACTGGGGAGACAACTGATGCGACTGCCGCACCAGTTCGAGTCCAGTATGACAACTGAATGCGTTGTATAAGAAATTGCGCGAATCGCGTTTCTTTCCCAAGTTCTTCCCAAGGTCTTCAGCGGCCAGAGGGAAGCTCAATACTCGATCTCTTACTCCAGAATAGTGTAGGAGAAGGAGAGTAGTAGAAAGTAGGCAAGAACGAGTAGGAATGTACGCCACAAGCATCCAGCTTACATCCCATATGTAAATAAGTTATGGAAAATTTTTAAGTATAAATTTAGTTTTCCACAGTGGAAACAGGTGGGTCCCTCCCTTCCGCCAAATCTAAGCTTTGCTAGCTCTCTCACTCCGAGTCCTATATATTCCCCAACTTAGTCGTGGAATATATAGAACTCTCCACTCGCTTGCCGGCAAAACTTCTGTTCGGCAGGGTGCGCGCCCGACATGGTCTGCCGGCGGCGTTACAGGCTTCTTCGGGCCCAGATTTCTGTGTTTTCCGAGTGTAAGCCGAGAATTTGTGGCGACTGAAAATTAAAAGTAGTCTTCTTTTTTATTTTAAAGGGACGAAAGTTGAGAAGAAAAAGGTGTGGTTTCCTGGGGCTGAATTGTACAATTTACGTTCTCCTCTGCGTGACTTTAAGATCTTGTGTAGGTGGACATCACTTGCTGAAAAAAGTCTTGTTTCGAAGTTCTCAAGGATGCTGGGAAATATTTTATGCGAAATAAACATGATGTGCAGTTATCGAAGGCAATACGGCGAATGGTTTGCCATCGACGGAAAATGGCTTCGTATAATTTATTGACGCAGAATTCAAAATTGTAAAATGACGGCCAGATAAGTTGCTATGGCTGCAGTCACCTGAAATATAGAGTCAGTAGCAAATATCCGAACCCGTTTAGCTTTAATTTGAGGATGCTGCTGATTAGCTGATTTACATCTCAAGACACCTACCGCTGTGACTGTGGCCATGTCCAAGTAGAATACATCTAAAACGTTGCAGCGAGCTCTTTGGGCTTCATTCCGGTTGTCTTGAACTCTGATTTGTTCTGTCAAGAGATTGATCTGTACATAAAAAACGGTTATCAGTGGCAGTATGTTACTGGGAGGACAGCCGGAAGTGGAAGTAAGAAGAACAGATGTCGCAAAGAAAATGATGATGTCATCTCACTGACACTCCTTGCATGGATTATACTTACTTCTTGAATGGCACTCTCAGGCACATTTCGAGTTTTCGCCAACATTCCATGAATTGCTTCGCACATATGACAAAACTGCAAACGAAGGTGGTTTTATAACTATCATTCAGTTGTCATGCTTGGTTTCGACTCACCGCCTTCAATTGCGTAGCGCGAGCTGTCAAGCTAGAGCCCGTATGAAACGAGTTTGCTCAAAATAGTTTACCGGTGGTCTAAGAAAAGAGACAACTATGAGACCAGCCTATGAC
>CABIKL010003813.1:0-10440 GCA_902196195.1 Aptinothrips rufus | reverse complement strand
GATGCGCGCGAAACAGTACAGAAAGTTGAGTGCGTCGCCGCCCTCAGGACCATTTATTTTCCTGACAAATAACGAATTATTTCAATCTTTCTCCGTGCCGCATTTTAACCACGTTTCATTTTTCATGACCTGCCGTAACATTGACCAAAAGTCAGGGAAAATCTCAGATTTTTGGACTGGAAGTCAGGGAAAAGTCAGGGAAATTGAAAATGGAAATCTGGTATGAACCCTGGATCGCTTCCTATCGATATCCCCCTCCAGCACCTAGGGCTGCCAACAGTTTGAAATCAAGGTCTTTTTCGCAGGGTCGCTGTTCCAAGGCAATGTCGAGAACGCAAACCTTTCCCTTCTAAGCACGAATTATTGAATGATTATGCTACTTGTTTGGTGTGATGGTCCGAAGAGACATCTTATACGATCGCTGCGAGCAGGTCGTTTTCTCTGCCAGCTGCAAGTCTCGACGAGTCCTCCTCCCCGCTGTACGTCCCAGGTGGGAACTGAGCGAGCCGAAAACGCGTGACACATTTGAATGCATATTTTATCACTATCATTCGCCGAAAGAATGTTGTTTTCATTGCGCTCTCGACAAAAAGGACACAAAGTTCGGTGGTCAGCAGCCGCAGGGCTGACTCGGATCCAGGCGCTCCGGGTGGTGCCTCGAGTTTGGCATGCACTTCTCCGGCGATGACTTGAACTGAGACTTTGTTAACATGTTCTTGCTATTTGGACGGCATTGGCGCTCGGGGAATAAAGATCGGTGTCAAAAAGCCGGTCGAAGAGCGTGTTCGAACCCGTGAATCGAAGTACCTTATTAACAAAATGTAGGCGAAACTTCCTGGGTTCAAGCACTAGCGTAGAAAAACGTAGGCGGATGAAGATCGGCGTAGAAATGATCAGCCAAGCTCAACATTCGTACCCTTCAAACTTTGCACTTTTTTTTTTTAACAATGTTGACGTTATGCGGGTTCAAGCACTAGCAGTGACAAAAAATATCAATTTTTAGCGAGTTTTTTTTCCGTATGGAATGTGTTTCTCCTGCATCCATGAACGACCTCAGCTCGTACCGGTGCTCTGCTCCAGAGCTGTGGAGCAGGCAGTAGGATAGTCCAGCCTAGAGAGCCTAGAAGGAGAGAGGCGACAACTGTCATGGCGGCTACCGGCCTGGGATCCAGCTGTGTCCGCTCTACCTCGCACCCTCACAGCGCCTCCAGGTAGAGAGGCGCACCGCGCATCCTCAGCTGGATCCCAGCCCAGCGGCTGCCAGGAGCTCTGTCGCCATGACAGTTGTCGCCTCTCTCCTTCCAGGCTCTCTAGTCCAGCCGCCGGGAAGAGGAGCTCGGAAAGATGACAAACGTCCCGCGGGTAGGACAGGGACCTGCTCGAATGGCCCAATCAGCCCAGTGCAGGTCGAGCCCCACCGAGGTGGGGGACGCGGCGGGGCGGGGCGGGGCGGGGGCCGTGGGGCCCAGGCGCTGGCTGCTGGGGCCAAGCTCCAGAGCCCCCGCCGCCCGGACAAAGGACGGACGAACACCGACAGCCTGAACGTCGACGGATCAATAAACTACAAACGGAACGACGGAGTCCCACAGATGACAACGGAGACGGACGACCTGTACGATTATAATACGCGCCACCAATCAGCGGCCTCGGATGACAAGCTGACACCGTGCCTCCACCAATCAGAGCACGCGGTGATACTCGGATCGGGAGATGAGCCGTGGGTACAGTACCTGTATGACCTTTGGCTCCATGCAATTGCAGTGCCTCTGGATGACGGACTGGACGAGTTATATTAGTCAAATCACCGAGCGATATGACAGGGGCGGGGCCGGGCGGCGGGGCGGCGGGGTGGCGAGGGAGGAATGCTGCCCGCATGCGAGCCTAGCAGTGAATCACTGGGGAGATAGAACTAGGACAGAGAGCTGTCCTGTCCAGTGCCAAGACCGCCATGTGATGTGTGAACATCGTCCTCCTACCCCCACTATCATTTCTGACGCTAATGAGCACAACAGTTTATCACTCGGCGCAGTCGAGTCGAAGTTCAAGGTGCGAATACTGTCCGTAACCGTGAATTATACTTGCAACAAGGCTTATTAAATTCAGTTAAAGGCTCAAGTGCAACTTTCCCCTTACAAGTATCCCATTGTAGTCCTTGCTTCGGAAATTACTACAAATTATTTCTAAATGGACTTTGTTCGATATCAATTTGGTCGTATACCAAGTACAACAAAATTCATCTCATCTTAAATCAGGTGCAAATTTGCACTTAAAAATCTCAAGTACGTTTTGGCGTGGATCAAGTTCTTGCATACAATCAATCATTTTTGAATTGAAATAAATGAAAAATGGTTTGTAGCAAGTCGTGCAATTAAGGTATCTTGATTCATGCAAAGGTAAATAAAAGCAAGTACACTTTCAAGTACAGCGCTGGACTTCATTCGAGTACCCACTGTTCTGTGTGTGGAGTGATTGCAAGCTCTGATCTGCGTGTTTGAATGTATTCGACGCGACGTTAACAATGCCGAGATGAACGGATCGAGCGGCAGCCGCGCCGCGCCAGCACATTAACCCTAGTGGAAACCTTAAATCTTGGTCGTTCCCAACCCAACCGGTTCGCTCCCCTGGCCTGGCAAGCCTGGCACTACTAATGAAAAGGCTATGTGCTCAGGTGTCCCGTGTGACGTCCTCAACGAGTGCGTTTCTATACACTGGCAAAAGACAGCGCGACGGAGCCACTCTGTAAACATGTTAGTCGTCATTTGGCTACAGTTCCATGGCTATTTTTTTTTTTATAACAGTGTCGTCATTGCAGCTTGATGACACTGTCGTCACCCATACAATATGCATAAGCAGATTTGAAACTGTGTGACGATTCTTTCGTCGCATATGACGAATGTGCCGTTTAACTGAGAAGGATTTCTCGTCATTTTGCTCAGATGAAAATGTCAAAATTTTTGTCGTCAAGTCACGAATTTTTTACACTGCAGATTTATTATTAATAGGCAGGTGAGTCTGGCATTTAGTGGCCAGTGCCCACCTTCACGTTGGGCTGGATGAACCAGATCCCTTTGTTGCCTGATTGTGTTGTCAAGCATCACTTTTGAAAGAAGTGAAATCTGGAGTGTCCGCCCTGTTGAGACTGAATTTTTATACCTCTGGACGATGTGGACTATCAAGAGAGGCCTCTCCCGAGACTTTGCGGTTGTATGCGGTGTTTACGTCAGGAATTCGTCATGGAAACGACAGTAAATTTGAAAATTGTTATCTTGTACCAACCCTGATGACGTAAGTTAGCTGAACTACCAGACTCGGTGGCCGTGGTGGCTCTCTGCCCTTGAGGCTCTCTAAGCGAAGTGTCCAGGCCGCAGCCACACGGCGAGCCACACGGTGACACCTTGGTTTTATAGTCGCCGGGGCTACACAGGGCGCGGCCAGGCTGGCGCGGCCGGGCCGGGCCGGGCGAGAAGAGGTGAGGCTCTCTGCTCCTAAATGTACCGTTAATCCGCCGTTTTCAAGCTTTCGATTGTTGGAAAATTTTTACGACGGAGCTGAGCCGGCGGCTGATAGGGTGTGTGGGGCGCTCCTGAGATAGGACGCATACCGGTAGGAGTTGGGCCGGGAGGGCGGTGGGTGGTTGACGACCGAATGGGACTTTCACCCCGCAGGGTGGGGTAGGGCTAGAGAGCCTAGAAGGAGAGAGGCGGCTACTGTCATGGCGGCCACTGGCCTGGGATCCAGCTGTGTCCGCTCTTCCCCGCACCCTCACCGCGCACCAAGGCAACGAGGCATACTGGGCATGCGCTGTCCCAAGCTGGATCCCAGCGGCTGCCAGGCCCACTGCCGCCATGACAGTTGTCGCCTCTCTCCTTCCAGGCTCTCTAGGTAGAGCCCCGGCTTTGAGCACACCGCGGTGGTACTCTTAGGCAGCTTGTATCAACTCTGAACAGCTTCCTCGTCAGTCCTGAGCAGGTCGAGGGAGTGCCGCTCGTATGCTCGAGCACGTGGGGCACTGTATACTCGACTTCCGGCAAAGGTTCATTTTTTTTACGTACTCTCGTGCAATTTTCTGGGATATACTGGTATACACTCCATATTATTTAAAATCATTCCGTTGTTCAGGGGAGATATCATTACCCCGTAATCTTTTGAAAACGATAGTGCAATTCAACTGTACTGCCTGCTGGAAACCTTATCAGTGACATCGCAGCTGGATGGAAAATACTGTGTGACTCTGCCGCGTCAATTTTAACTTATTGAACCGTCGTAACCGATCGATGACTCACGGCATGGTCAAATGACAGATATCAGGCCTGATCAACAGATACAGGTACGTTACGGACGGGCCGGGTCGAGACGCGACGGGACGCGACGGGGCGGGACGGGACGGACTCCCAGCCAGATGAGACGGATGGACGGACTGGTTTGTTTGGTGACCATCATTTTTATGGCCGCAAAGAAGAATCCCCCCTTTCTGGGCCCATAAATTATGGTAGCCTTCATACGGAGCCACCTCTCACCCTTAATACTACCGCACGCCCACATCTCCTTGCCGATACGACCTTCATGTGCAGCTTCGGCGAAATCGGAGCAAACCGTGTCGATGGATTTCTGGGCTGCGTGAAATGCAGAGCTTTACTGGCTGCGGCGCTCGCTGGAGAACTGCGACTGGAGAGGCTGGACAACATGTTTCCTCATATCGTTTAGTTGGACTGATATGCAGCGCCTAACTTCAGAATCAGCTCGCTTTAATTGTGATGATAATTTTACGACAACAATTCAACAACTTTCTCATCACTTTCCTTTTTCCTGTCTTCAGCTTAATTTTTTGTGTGTGTGAAAACTACAAGGAAATAATAAGATTATTTTGTGAAATTACAACTTCAACTAGACCTTCGAATCCGACAATCATAACATATTTATATATTTTCGTAATATTACAATAAAGGTACCTTAAAGTAATGAAGCAAGTTTCTATGAAAATAGACAGTTTTTAAAAATAATTTAATATATAATTTTTTTTATTATTTTACGAAATTATTTTTCAAAGTGCTGTTACAGCTGCTAGCTGTCCTTTTTCCTTCCCGGTTTCGGAATTTTACTCAAAGATTGTGGAAACTCTGGAGTGGCAGCTTGACGATGGTTCAGGCGGCCATCTTCTTCTCTGATTTGAGGGGCACTCTGTGAACTGTCCTGCCCTGCCCTGCCCTGCCCCGCCCTGCCCCGCCCTGCCCTGCCCTGCCCTGCCCTGCCCTGCCCTGCCCTGCCCTGCCCTCTGCCCTACGTCACGGCAACCTCACCATTTCATCTTTCTTCTCATATCGAGATAAGAGCGAGTTCAGGGGCTCCAGTGAAATGGCATGCTTGTCGCCGCGCTGACGAGGGTCCTCCATCCCCTGTGCTGACCTGACCCGGACAACAGTTGATTGAATCGTGTCATTCAGGCCGTGCTCCCCTGGTATGGTATAGCCGCCATTATCACATCCAACCTGCGCGCCACTCGGCCTTTTACGCATTTTGGCATCAGTGGTATTATTGAGCTGTCGCGGACGGCCGGCCAGGTCAAGTTGAGGCGTGAGGTGGACTTGCTGCGGGTCTCATTGCTGTCAATGGCCGCACAATGCTCTCGGTCAGCCCTCCAAGGTTATGATCTTTAAAGCCATAAATTCTCGTCGCGACAAAGGAGCGCAAGAAACAATGTGTATTTACAACCCGAGCTACAACGGGCGATGTGTCAGGAGTGACAGTGCGTAACAAGGTTTCGGGAAGGACTCTTTGTTTGCACTCTCCTCTCCTAGTCAGGAATGTGATGTGACAAGGCGCCCACTCCATTCGCAGGTGGAATCAAGTCATCGTTGGTGCGGCGGAGAGTGCACTGCTACGGTCATTCTGACCGTTGACATGCAAAGCCAATTTCAAATCCGAGTTGGTTTTAGAAATATTGAAATTTGTTCGAATACTTTTCCTATCAGAAATGGCAGATAACACGCGGAGACCATTTGACAAATCGATTTGAACGAGGAAGATTGTTCACTGGAAAGCCACGTTCGTCATGTTAACTGATTTGAAACCCGTTTACGGCAGGCTTCCAATCCCTGACAGAAATATGAGCAGCCGTCCGTCAAACTCCGTCCAAGTGTGAAGAGCCAGTTCCCTGTTAATTAAACATTGTGTAAGGTGTTGCGGTGTGGTTCCTCTCGTTCCTGTCACATTTCATCTTCTCAGCATCACGACGTTGGGACAGGCGGTCCATTTTATTGTAATCTTCTCGGCATAGCAAAACTACTGTGAGCGGGCCAGTCGGTGTTGTGACAATGTAGGGGTTATATCGCACGGGAGAGAGATAAGAAGGACGTGAGAAGCTCGCGGCGCTCTCCATAAAGCTTAACTTTTGGTTTGGTTTGTTTGGTTTGTTACGCGTCTCGCATGCACTCTCACGACTCGTGTAACGCAGCGTCACGTCACCGTGTCGTCGTTTCTGACCCAATAATACACTCGGCTGGTTTGATCCATCAAGGCGCCGCTCCACTTCTCCATATGACAAGAACATGCATCCAGGCCGCCGTGCCCTGCCGCTGTCTAGTCGCGTTGTGCCTCGCGTTTTCGCTTTCAGAGTAAATCAGGTGATCGCGCTTGCAGTCGAGCAGAGCAGGGAGGTAAACTGCTGAGCGATGATGTAATCTTATAAGTTGCCGCTTCTTGTCCACCCGCAGAGACTGCTTAGGGAAACCAAAACCTGGAATCTGGAGCAACCCAAACCCGGGAAGCAATGATAATAAAAATGATAAGTTTTTGAATGAGATTTTTCAGGCATTCCGAAAACGCGTTTTGAAGCTTCTGGTCATTTTAGAATAGGTCTCAAAATGACCTCCAAAAATAATGTATTTTACTTTTGGTTTCTGGGTTAGGTTGCCCTATAACGTCAACATTTTAAAGTTACGACGAGAAGTGCTGGAAATTACGATTGCGATCGGCTGCCAACAGTGTAGGAGCAGCTACCGGCCAGGCGCCCGGCCCGGCCCGGCGCCACCAGCCGACCGAGCAGACTCGGTGTAGAGCTCTCGAATCCATCTGCTCGTGTCCTATCCCCCTCCAACCGTCTTCTGTATCTGTGGGTCGCTACAGGTACATGAATCGAGTCAAATAACCCAATTGTGATAAACAGGGGATAACCAGGTGGTAGCTTAATTAACATCAATCCACAGCCACCGTGAGCGCATCGAGTACTGTACACGTTCGAAACGATGAGCAAATGTACCGAAATCATTGCTTATTCAAAAGTTGAATACATATCGTTTCGCAATTTACTTCATCTTTCCTCAACTGGGAAACCAGTTATCTTCGATTCGGCTTGTAACGTACTTTGTATACTTATTACTCGCGAAGTGAAGTTCTCGCCATAAAACAGTTGGCTTTGACTAACTTCTGCCCTTTCCCTTTTCGTCCCCCTCTGCACTCTGCATGCGTTCCAGCTGACGCTGCTGGAGAGCCTTAGGGCTGGAGCTGGAGCCGCCGCGCCGCTTATCGCTGCACTGGTATGGCAGGGCAGGGCAGGTGTTTCCACGCTGGAGATTTTTATTGTGTATAGTAAATACAGGGTCGCCCCGTTTCTGTACGGAGAGGACGGGAAATTTATGTCCTCCCGATGCCTGACCTCTTCCACTCCTCCCCGCTCCGCTAGATGGGGGAGAGGGGGGGGGGGGGGTAAATAAGTTATCTCTGCTTTCAACTGATTCGCATTTAGGGTGGAGTGGTGGAATGAAGAGTTCAGTGCGCTGTTTTCGAATTTTCATGACTTAGTTCTGATTGTGTCTTGTGAAAGTGTGTGGCTGTTGACCGCGATGAAGATGCTGCTTTGAGCATTCGGGCCATTTGAGGAATGTTTTAAAAGCTGCGTCGAGTTGCACGTGACGGCAGTGTTGTGTAAGCTACAGGACCGTCCCATTGGGTCGCCGGCAGGGTGGCCGGCAGTATTGCGTATCATCTTACAGCGCCACCATGCGGGATTCGGGAAGATTAAATGAATAAACAGCGGGCTCGTAGGCATACCTAGGCGCCCTGCTTGAACTAGGACGCGTGAAATATTGCCGCCATCAGCGGGGCTATTGGTTGCAACTAACTGAGTATTTTCAATGACTCACCTCGCTGCGCTACGCGGTACTCGATTAGCATAACAAACACTATCGCCTCGCGCAGAGGAACGTGTGGGATTCATCTCCAGTGTCCACGGTCTTTGACTGGACTCCCCGTTTGAGATTTTAATCTTGGAAGAAATCTTAGGCTCTTTGGGCACAGGAAGCGGTCTGAAAGTGGCGCCGAGTGAACACGCAATACTGTAACACGCTCATCTCCTCTCAAAAAACATATGCTTCAAATCCAACATAGGTTGCAAAGTATTTCGTTTGTATTGCAAACGAATTGCTTCATATTACAAACTAAAATCCTTCGTGCAAACGATTGTAATTTGTAATATGAAGCAAATTCTGTATAATACAAAAAATAAATAAAAATCTTTTGTAACTTACGTAGGACTTAAAGCATGTGTAGAAACAGTTTGTAAAGAGTGCGGTGTGTGCCGTCGAGCAGGTCACTCGTAATTTCCATGAAATTAGAGTGCAATTAAGATGGGACCTGAGCATGAGGTTGGACAGTCGCCCCCCCCCCCCCCTTTTTCCCCTTTTCTGCCCCTGTGATTTACGGACGAGCCCTGAGACTGGCAGCAGCGTCCCTCTCGCGAGAGGTTGCGGTCAGTAGGCTGGACTCCTCTTCTGTGGCGCTATGGAACGGGCCTCTAGCTAATCGTGCCAGAGGAGCAAGCGTGGGTCAGTTGGTGCGCATTGCCCGAATGTAAGTAAACTCCATACTCAAGCAAGACTTGGCTGGACAGCCGGCGGGGCAAGGCGGGGTGGGGCGGGGCGGGGCGGGGCGGGGCGGGGTGGGGCGGGGCGGGGCGGGGCGTGGTTACGGCGAGCAGCGACGCTCGCCCAGCTGGGTGCGGACTGGACAGCTAACGGCGTGCATATGTTCCACTCCGCCATAGAGAAACCGTCAACGATGTTGTGTTAGAGTGAAGCTATCCCATCCTGGGCCGGCCCCGCCCTGGAATGCCAATCCTTTATGTGTGGGAGGTCCTATGGCTTGATCGAAACTCCATCCGTAGTTTCTTGGTCGCAAGCCGTTTTGTTACTGATCGCTCGCAATTCTCGACACTCACAACATTTACTGAAAAAGAAGAACATTCAATAGATTTAAAAAAATATGCTTTTTAGTTTGGAAAATTAAGAAGTGTTGCCTCATTAGATTCAAATTTCTAATTTTACCAAAAAAATTAGCAACAATTTTTTACCCGATGCATACCAGCTCTGAGAGTGTGAGTATGGCGGTTAGCCCGGACCTGGTTCGATATCTCGATATCTTATTAACTACTGCTGCACGGCCCAATTATTGATCCTTGTCTGGGTGAGAGGAGAAATGGGGAAGGGTAAAGACCGGGGCGGGTTCGGATTCGGGAGGGCAGGGATGAAACAAACCCGCAGTGTCACTGGATGATGAATATATAGGTCCTCGCTCCTCGCCGGCTAAACACATAATGATAACCTTGCACCAGTAATAGTAGCACTTGAGGTAATAACAAACACCGGCCCGGTCCGCTGGGCTGGGCTGCGGGGCTGGGGCTCCAGAGCCTCCGCGCTTTCCAGCGCCGCGCTGCTTCCCCGCCCCCTTGGCCCCCACCGGAACCGCCACGCCCCGCCACGCCCCGCCACGCCCCGCCACGCCCCGCCACGCCCCGCCACGCGCGAGCAACACGCCGGTAGCAGTGTCAGCACGGCTGGACACTTTGTTTTCCAGTGGGGTGCCTGTGCAGAGGTTGGCAGTCCTGGAGCACTCTGCGCCGGGGTGTTGGCAGCAATGAACTGGTCAGTGTGTGATGGATCGCCCCAGTGCGGTGCACTGACCTGGCCGTGTTGATACCATCCGGGTGAGGTAAGGTTGGTAGCCTTGGGTTAGGCATTGGCCGATCAGGCCGACACGTCAGAAGCTCATTGCATATTCCTATCCGGTAGCGGCTTCCAAGAACCACCATCGGCTATAGCGTTGTGAAATAATAAGCTATCAAAATCCCTGGGCCCTTTATTCCAGAACAGCGAGTTTCTCTCCGCCCGGGGAGCCCCCCTGCACCCACGACGACAACTCTTGCGTGAAAAACTTGGTGTTATTACGAGAAACAAGGCTACCAGGAGAGTCGTCAGTCCCCGAACACGACGAGAAGGAACCCCTGGTCATCACGTGTCTGTCTGAATCACACGAGCGAACGAACACTCTGGTCTGGAAACATGAGCAATACTCCACGGGTCGATAGCTTCCTACGCCGCGCCCCCCCCCCCCCCCCCCCCCCCCCCCCCCCCCCCCCCCCCCCCCCCCCCCCCCCCCCCCCCCCCCCCC
>CABIKL010003812.1:0-10440 GCA_902196195.1 Aptinothrips rufus | reverse complement strand
CCCCCCCCCCCCCCCCCCCCCCCTATCCCCCTTCCCCACAAGACTCACGTAATTGATGGACGGCACTTATCGTCGAGAAGAAATCCGAGCTTTTAAAATTTGACGGGGGAGAATGCATCGTGATGTTGACAGGGCTACTCCCGGACGTCCCGCCCATTCCTGTAGCTGTGGCCTCCTAAGTATAGCCTCCCCCGCGAAGTTAAGTGCTCTGTTGGCGTGCAGTGCAGTGCAGAGCACTTGGTGTCTAAAAAGGACAAGGAGATGCCAAAATACCGTGTGTTACTATTGATGCTGGGTTCATTGTCATATACTCTAACAGAGGCTCTAACATTGCTCCATCGTATTGCTGTGGAGCACTTAACTTTCTTTCCATGGCTCCTAAAGTTATCAACGCGTTTACCTCTAAAAAATACTATGACCATCCCCCATATCTAGACACTGAGAAGGCTTAGAACCGGAGTTAACCTCCAATTATTGACAATACCAGCTGTTGCGTTATGATTGAACACGTAGTGTGGGATTCGAGTATTTTAGCTCCTATCTCTGTTGCATTAATGGCGCTTGTTAGTTTGGATGGCTTTCGGTGTTATCTGTTGATTTATCTACTTGAAGAGAGGGCATACATACTGCATTCCTTAATACTTTCTTTAACGAACGTACTACATAGCCACGATAGACGAATGTAAATCGTATTATGCTGGGCTCTTACAGGAGGTAGGTTCACCCCGACTGAGCATTTCGGCATTTCTAGCACATCAGCTGATCTTTGCTTCTACGTCCGCAGATTTAACTATGTGTTGTGTACTGTGTGCTGCATTCTACTTTATTGTGACTGATAATTGTTCAAATTTCCACTCATCCTAACATTTCAGGTATCACTTTTAACTCAAACTTACCCACATGATGTAGTTTTCAGGTCAACTTAATTTTGTGTTTTTTTGTGTTCTTGGTGGAGGAGATTCATTTAAGAAGAGTGTAAAGTTTCTTAATTGCGCTACTGAATGTTTTTGGTTCCTGAACAGTCTGGTCCTATGCGGAATACCTGGTATCAATTTCGAAGAAAAGAGTTCAGCCGCGAGGTTTCTGGTGCGTCCTTTATGTCCTAGCAGTGCAGACATTTGTCTGTGCTGCTCTGCACACTTCTTATCTTTATGGACGTACCCTAGTGAAAAAAAAGGATGATCGAAACGATATAGAAACGGTATCGAATTGACGAAAATTGTATCGACGAAATTGGTACCAAAAATCGACGACATTGGCATCAAAACAATACCGAATCGACAAAATTTGTTTCTAAACGCTATCGATATCGTTTTGACAACGTATTCCTCACTGGGTGTATCGCCCAGAGAAACCTGATAGAGTAAAAAGAAAAAAATATGAAGGGCTGCTTGTTCAGTCACCAACCTATTATTGTTGTGAGAGTAGGCCAAGGGGTAACCACTCGAAAACATCTTTTACATCTCCAAAAAAAAATCATTTAAAATCATTTTAAAAATCAGGCTAAATCACTCTAAAATCACTCTAAATCACTCTACAATCACGCTAAATCATTTAAAATCACAGTAAAGATTTATAAATTTTTAAATCTTGTACACGTTTTGGGCTAGTGGTTACCCCTTGGAGTAGGCTCACTCTACGACTGACAGTGTAGTATATCCAGTGATGTTGTTTCCAGAGCAAAATGTGGGTTCTGCTGCCGGGACGCGAGCCTTCGGTCAGCCCCTGGTGCTGTCCGTGACGCAGGACGAGGACGAGGAGGAGGTGACCCCTGCAAGTCGCTCCCCCCACTCCCCCTTGCCCGGAGGTCCCGCAGGAATGCCTCTGCTTTCAGCTCGAAACGCCAAGCTAAACGGCCCGGCCCTGAGGAGAAACTGACCAGTCGCAGCTCGTAGACCAGTAGATGAGGGACTCCGCAATTACTTTTTATTTTGCGATGAGTTTGCGCAATATTACTGCCAGTGTTGAAGGTGGATGGTGAATCATTTTCTTGCCGTTATGAACGGGCGGCATTTTCGCGAGTGATCGTGTCGTTCTTTTGTTCGTGATGTCTCCTTGATGTGAAATGTCGAGTGACGACGGACCTATGTGAGGTGTATGTAATCAAAGGCTGTGCGTTTATAACGACCCGGACGAATTTTGTGTAAGGATAGTTCTGACTTTGTGCTTGTTTCCTGTCTTGCTAGTGATGGTAATGCACAATCTGTGATTCATTGTATTTTTATGAATATACGGACAATATTCGCTGTCGTGTCACAGCGTTTAAAGAAATGTATCGGATAGTAGTAATATCAAGTTTCTGTGATAATTAAAACTGGTAACCGATGATGACCATGAAAACGTGTCGAATTGTGTATGAAGAAAGTCCCATAAAATGTAGGTGGCCGAAAGTCATATATTTCTAGTTCCTTGCAATCTCAAAGAAGTGTTGAGCGCTAGGAACAGAACGTTCATTTTGGTATTGAAAGTGCTTTAGAATCCTTCGGGTCTTCTACTTCAGGTAATGACAATGCTTATGTGTGCGTTTTTTTAGCATGTTCCTGGCTGTTTTATTTGAAAGAATTTTCTTAATTGGACTATCCCAGTGAGAAATGGATCGTCGGATAGCCATCGACTGCTGAAATCGAGTTCTTTTTGAGGTGGTTCGTTGTCCACAAAATCGACTAAATTTCCATTTCGTCGTCAAACCGATGCTGATTCAGTATGAGATTTCTCACTGGGATTCCAATGAAATGTTTGAACCGTTACGCCTAATACTAGTTTTGCTGATCTTTTCTTCTCTAACATTGATTTCCAGTGGACAGTCCTAACCAATACCCAGTGTGACGCTGAATTTGACCCTTTGCAGTTTGTTTTTTATCTTTCAGGTGCAGATAGGTCCAAGTAGAGTGATCGTTTTGACACTGACGGGCTGGAGAGCATTGGAGCAGATATTTTCCAGGAGACTTACTTGTCCAGATATTTGTTTTGTTAGCTTCAAATTCAGATAATTTCCTTTTATTTTTCCTTGTATTGACTTGTTCTGTCACATATCACACTCACACTGCGCACAATATCTGTGATGATACTGCAGGCGGTCTGACGTCGCTGAGGAATTCTCGCAGTGCCTCGACGCTGGCCGTAGGCTCCCCAGCATCGCCAGCCTCGCCAGCCTCGCCGTGCTCCGGACCCTCGGCCGGTCTGTAGTGCTATTCTAGCTGTGTAGTTCTAGTGAGAATCTTCGCCGCAAATGTCGAAACTGTATCGTTTTTAACGTATAGATATCGATGCTAAAATGGATCTGACAACTATCGGGAATTTCAATATCGATTCGACGCCGTTCTGATGTCGAAAGTGAAAAATTGTATTTCGAAGGGTTACTTTGACATTGATCACGGTACTTCAAAACGATGTCGTTTCGACATCGGCGGCGAAATTTCTCACTGGGATGTTCACTCCGGTCCGGTCATCTGATAGCCAGACAAAGCAGGCCGCTGGCATCTTATCGATGCAGTGTCAGATGTCAGGCATGGTTGCCACGATAACAATCTTGTAGTTCTTTGTTTTCTACGGAAAATCACACAAAAGCACGTCAGGCACTTATGCTCAGTAGTTAGAGAGAATCTTAAGTTGGTTAAAAAATAGGATCTCATGAAGAAATGAAGGAACACCGGAAGTCACGGTGGTAGACCAGACCGAGAACTCATTTGTCTCGTACCCTCCTCCCCGTCCCTGTGCTACCACGACAGCTCCCGTTTTGTCTGCTGGCTCGCAGCGAATTCCGGCGTACCTTTCTTTTCTTATTTTCTTCATACCATCAGATTCCTCTATGCTAGTGTTGTAAACAACTGCGTTTCATTTGGCTCTTACTCCGCATTACCTCGCATTCCAGAGGGTCCTCCCCGAGGTCCTCCCCCATTGCGTTCGCGTTCAAAGAAAATGGGCGATCGCCAACCGGTTTGGTACCTGATGGCTGCATAGTTATTTCAAATATTTTGGTGGGATTCATTTTCGTTGTCGCTTTTGTGAAGAAAACAACTTCATATTATAACTAGAAATCTAAAAACTGTAGGGAATGGTTCAGCGAACGCAGGCCTACGTGAGGATTGCTAACTTTGCATTGAATATTGCCAACCTAATTTTTCTGAACCTTTTTGTTTGGTTTACATTTCTGCTTTCACTCGTTTCAATAAAATTACCATGAGATATTCATTATAACTAGACTTTTGCCAGCTCCCGAATGGTAGTGGTTTGGGCATTTGTTCTGAAGAGAGAACAACTGCACTATGCTGCTTTGTGTCTGTTTTGCTCACTGTCGGTGAAAAGATTTGGCTTTTCAATTTTTACATGTTTTAAATACTGTTTAGAAATTTTTGAAGTTTAGTTTATTAGGCTATTTATGTATATTTACTTCTTAATTCGTCCGTAGGTGCATTTTCACAAAGCTGGCTGTACTGTAAGAACTCTACATGACGCATTTTTATTCGAAACAGATTAGTTATGTAGATAGCGTCCCCGGTTCATTGCATGACTGAATGAATGTAATGTTATCGATATGAGTCAAGTCCATGCATTCGACGTCGTTACAAACACCACGCTTCTCATATCTATTTAGTAACAGCACTGTGTAGGTTGAAACGTAAGAGAACCCGACAGAGACAAAGGCTGAAATCTTTTGTCAGCTTTGAACTTATCGCATTCGATATAAACGATTCACGCCCATTTTGGCCCAATTTTGGAGCTAAAGTGAGTGTTGATGGGGTGTCAGATCGCGCCTAACCTAGATCGCGCACACGCAAAAATTATTGATTTGAATAAATTAAAATGATTGACTTGCGTGAACTAACTGAAATAAATTTTCGGCGAATCCTACTTCCTCTCTAAATGACCCTAATGCGAGACAGCAACAATTTTAAAAACACCTCTTTAAGGCACCTGAAGCAGTTATGGAATGCAACAACATCAAAGTTCACCATCGATTTCGGACTTTAAGGAAGGAACTTTAGACCTCTGAGCACTCTGTGAAGGCAAAACTCAGTGCGCATACCGTTTGTGTCAAATCCTAGCTTCCTTCAAATGGCAATTTCTTTTCTGCCTATGTAGTGGTGAATTCTTTCAATCTGCTCCATGCGTCTCCAGCCCAGAAAGTTTGAGCATCGAACGAAGGAGCTAATCCATTCCTGAGCAGCACTAACCCGTTTCACTTTTGCAGTGGTGGCGGTGCACTTCAGCATCATTTGGCCGTCCCTCTTGCACTGTCCTGTGTGTGTTTACAGTGTGTGGCCCTCGTCAACACCTCCTCTGACTCCGGACCTGAGGTTCATTTATAGCTTGTGGATTGTTGTGCAAGTGGGAGAGAAAAAGAGGATCTGTGAATACCTTGATTTGCATGCTGCTGTAGGTTCTTGTGTCGCCTTGCTAGAATAATAGAAGCTCAGCCGAACACTGACGGGGTGGTGTTGTTGAGACATCGAACGAGAGGGATTCATGAATCTTATCTATCCGCCTTCCGTCAGTGTTCAAGCCATTATCGCTTCACTTTGTAGCGCTCTCACCAAAAATCGGCGCTTTCATACCATTGACGTGCACCTTTTCATATTTCCCGCTTGGAGTACGAGTGCGGACCCAGTGAGAAATGTTGTGTCGATATCGAATCAGTCGCCGAAGTTCACGTTGAACCGACTTCCCAGTGGACTATAGAATATCGGTCTAACTTTGAACAGACGTCGATTCTACGTGAAGAGAAAGTCGCGTGGACGTCGAATTGACAAAAAAAGCTGAAACTGTAATTACTAGAACGTGGATTCGACATGAATTTCGACGGTCTTTTCGACGCAAATTTCATCTCTGGGAAATTTGATCCTATTTTAAATGGTTCAGACTCAGTAGTGTTCGGCTCTTAAACAGTTTTTTCCTTTTGATAAATTACTTCGTAATCTCTATCCCACGTAGGTCTCCATGCTAATGTGTGTGTTTTTTCCTGTGTTTTTTAAAGCACAGTTGTAGAGCCAAATTTGAAAAAAAAATGACAATTATTTAAATTTGAGCGTTTTTGGTCGAGCCGATAATTAGGTGAGATTCTTAGGTTACGCGTGGTCGGAAATTTGACACTTCGGATTAAACCAAATTTGTTCCCAAATTTTTCGAAGACAAAAAAAAAGGTGCAAAATGCTTTTTTCGCAATTTTTTCATGTACTTGTTCCGAATGCTTTCGGAAAGGTTTTTCAGCGTTCTCTGTGTGATCCCTCCCTTGATAAGCATGCTAAGATCGCGTCTGGCCCCGACTCACCTTGCCTTGCATTTCCTTTGACTTGTCGCTGACCGCCGTCCGTTTGTCTTGCAGCGCCGCACAGCCCGCGCCGCCAGAAGCTCAACCTGCGCATGAAGTCGCTGTCCCTGGACTCGCCCGAGTCGACGGAGCACGCTCGGCGAGGGCGGCCCGGCGCGCACAGCCACCAGGGCGGCACCAGCAGCGCGGGCAGCGGGCCCCACGACCCGCACTCCAGCCACTCCTCGTCCTCCAGGCTGCAGTGTACGGACAGATCGATAGATATCAGTACATGGCGTCCTTGATGTGTCACGGTTTGCTGCGTTCAGTTTGTTTTGCACGTGCAACACTGTAAAAAGAAGTCGTAAATTTACGACAATTTTGAAAAAATAATTTTCCGGTGGTTTTGTCGTAACTTTACGAGTCTAAGTCGTGAAATTTCGACGTGGTGCTCATGCTCTCCAAACTCAAAAATACATGACAATATTTCAAAATTTTACGACAAGTTGTCGTAAATTTACAACTGTGCTTTGGAAAGAAATTTTCCAGTGCTTTGTCGTAACTTTACGAGAATTTTTTTCACAGTGAAGCTCGGGAGATTATAGTTTGCTGAACCGTGAATAACGCGTGAATAACCGTGAATAACTCCGTTATAACCCACAGTCAGACATCAAAATTTACGTCGAATTGGCGGGTCATAGGACGTCGAGTCGTAAAAAGGTCGAGAGCTTTTGTGATGTCGATGTAGTACGTAAATTTCGACGCCTGAATCGACGTCGATTACTTACTAAACAAAACATTATAAATAAGTGTGCCCTTTTTAAAGTTATCCCCCAAAAGATAGAAGTTACGCACATTCTGAGGCCTGAGAATAAGGACAGCTTATAAAAGTACTTAAACCGAGCGATGCTTGACAAAAATCTGCATCTAAATAAATAGTCTTTATGTTTAAGATTATGACTTTTCCGCCCTTATGATTCTGATAATGCATGATGATACTGATCCGTTAGGATCAGATTACGATGAAGATGCTCTCTGAGCGCTTTCTGACCAAGACAAAGCCGAGTGTTTTTATTACATCTTAAGTGCGAAATCCAAGAGAACGCGAAATCCAAATTCTTTTTTTAAAAGTAAATATTTAAAAGCGATATTCTCAGTTTTGTATCTGGGACTCGTGTGCTCTGTGAATTCACGACTTCCAGCTATGCTTTTATTCGCATGTCTGCTCTCTTTTCTCCTTCTTCTATGCTTCTTGTGCGTAGCCAGCGTTTTTGAGCAAATCTTCTTCCTCGGATCTTATTGATTCTTTTTGTTTAATCAAGTGTTGTGCACGTTTTGACTCCTACTTCTTTCCTAACTTTACGGTTTTTGTTTCTTCACGCCTTAATTTTGCACCCGTTTGCTCATGATTCGTCTTCCTTCTTTGCAGCTCATTCGTATGCTGATTTCTATAGACCTACCATCTCCAGTACGTAACATGCAGTACGGGTAGAAAGCAGTAGAAAGCAGAGGGTCAGCTTTTTAAATTGACTGGAACATCGACAATCGACAAGGCGTTATGATCCGTTCTTTCTGATTGCCTCTCCGATGTGAAGCTTGAAACACCGAAGCACAGATTGTGCTGTAACGTTCCTTGTGATGGCTGTCGTCCAAAAGAGAGGAAAAGGGGAAAAACAACTCGTTAAAAACGACGTCTTGCCGAAGTTGACTTCAAAATCTGATTTTCTGCTTGAGAAGTTAGGATATTGTTAGCCCCCCACATGCCATAGTGCGCGCCCCTACCATTGCATGACTAAGTCTGAGCGGAACAGAGCGCTCAGCTGACTCGCTCCGAGCCGGGCGGACTGGGGATTGTGCAACAGAGACAGAGACTTACGGAGATTGTGAGAGTGCAAGAGAGACAAGCATCTCTCTCCCCAGTCCAGCCCTGCGCTGCCCCGGACAACGCCGCCATGGGCAGAGCTGCTGTGGGCTCCGCGACGTCCCGGACTTGGACGCTGTAGCAGCCCTGGTAACAGAGAATCGTCATAGTAACGTCACTTTGACGTCATATGAGGTCAAAATAACATCACTCTGACGTCATCTTGACATCACAGGACGTCATTTTGGCGTCACATGACGAATCTCTGTTACTTGGGAGCGTTGACGATGCTTGCGTTCCTTCGTGCTCGCTATTGTGACAAAGCCATGCCGGCCTGGGCAGCCCCATGTCATTCTTTCTTGAGACACGATCAGTTACTCCTGGTACACTGTAAGAAAAGAATACCTGTCTTCGTAGCCCTTCCCGAGAAACTGCGGAGAAGTAACACCAGTTTTCGAAATTTCCGGCTCACTTTGAGAGCTATAACGAAATGATCAGGACCATCTAGAATTCATTTCTACATGATCCTCAAAACGAGCCCCAGAAAGTTTGAAACTGGTGTATTTTTAGCCCTGTTTCTCGGGATGGGCTTCTCAAAACTGGCATTTTTTTTACCAGTGTACCTTACAGTGCGGACTGCCAGTCACTCACTGACATCTTTGTTTTAGGCAACTCTCCTCATCTACCAGAGTCGTCCTTTCGATTGTGGTCTTTAGGACGACGGAGAGCGGTTTACCTGCAGCATGGCCGATCCTGGTCAAGTACGATGATTCCTTCAGTATTTAGTTATGACAGATAACTGTCGTGGTGACGGGTCCTGCTCTACAAACATGTACATATTCATTTTCGGGCCAACTGAACCCACGGAATGCTGGATTTGCGATTTAAGCTGCGCTGTAGACGTAATTAGACAATCGTCCATGCCTACTTTGGTGTAAAGGGCGTGATCAGATTTGGGCGTTTTTTGCCCCCCCTTGGATTTTGATGAAACTCATGGCAGTTGTAGGCCTAGTAGGCAGTAGTAACTTGCCACAAGTCCCAGCCTCCCGCGACGCTGCAGGGGGGCTCCGTGGGGGGTCGAAGTTGGAAGTGCAGGCGTTCGGCAAAACCACTGCTAATCAAAAACCAAGATAGATAAAGACAAACGGTTTTCACCATTAGCTTCCTTAGGTAATGGGCTTTCTAATTATATAATATTATTTGAACTTTGGTCTAATTTTGTCTGATTTTTTTTAACTTTTCTGAAAAACCGGGGTCGCTGAAACATACATTTATGTATATTGCAAATCTCGGACTGCGTCGGCAGAGGTCTGACACTATGGCGTAGGTAGGCCTTACAGAGGCCCACAATACCCCGTTGAGAGACCTTTCCGCAAAGACCCGCGTACGGAGAAATTGGACTTAGAATCTCGGTGACTTAACCCCTCCCGCACCTCTCCACGCCCTAGGCCGGCTCAAGCAGTACGAATGATGTTTGTTGTTGACTCCACGTGGTTTTCTTCATACCCTAGCGTGAGCATGTGACCGGAGCCACGAGGAGAGTAACATAGAACCACGGTATTCGCTACAGTTCGCGGTTATAAGAGAGGTTAAGAGAGGTTTGCAAGTTTTGTGCACAAAACAAAGACGCCGCACGTGATCAATACGCGCCCACTTTGAGACGTTAAGCATTAGTGAAGACCAACACACTGCGACCGTAGCGCTCGTTCACCGGTCTGCGGCTGCCGGTCAAGCAACGTACTTCCCTCTACCGGCAGAGAAGGGCGAGTATTGACGATTGTCAATTCGAAGGCGCACGTGTTTGCGGTGTGGCTATTGTGATTTGGCTTTGGTGGTTTGTTTACATCAATATCATAGCTAATGTGCCAAAACTTGCAAACCTCTCTTAACCTCTCTTATAACCGCGAACTGCAGCGAATACCGTGGTTCTATGTTACTCTCCTCGTGGCTCCGGTCACATGCTCACGCTAGGGTATAAAGGAAATCACGTGGAGTCAACAACAAACATAATTCGTACTGCTTGAGCCGGCCTAGGGCGTGGAGAGGTGCGGGAGGGCGCGGGAGGGGTTAAGTCACCGAGATTCTAAGTCCAATTTCTCCGTACGCGGGTCTTTGCGGAAAGGTCTCTCAACGGGGTATTGTGGGCCTCTGTAAGGCCTACCTACGCCATAGTGTCAGACCTCTGCCGACGAAGTCCGAGATTTGCAATATACATAAATGTATTTTTCAGCGACCCCGGTTTTTCAGAAAAGTTCAAAAAAATCAGACAAAATTAGACCAAAGTTCAAATAATATTATATAATTAGAAAGCACATTACCTAAGGAAGCTAAT
>CABIKL010003811.1:0-10441 GCA_902196195.1 Aptinothrips rufus | reverse complement strand
CCCCCCCCCCCCCCCCCCCCCCCGCGACAGAGCCGCGTCACTGGCCGCAACAGCGCAGGCCGCGGTGCTGGCTTTGTCACTACTCCGCGCGGATTAGCCTAAAAAGAGAGTCGCGTCACAATGGTCCGCTCCAAGACGCTACGACGACGTGGACTCAGCGAGTATGGAATGAACGCTCTCTTACCTGTCCACAGGAGGCCGCAGGCACCGCTGCCGCCGCCCCAGAAGCACTACAAGATCGTGTTCATCAAGGCACCCACGCCGCCACCACCCACCGCGCCCACCATCGAGCTGCCGCCTCAGGACGAGCAGAAGACCCTCATCTACGTGCTGGTCAAGAAGCCCGAGGAGCAGCCCGAGATCAACATCCCCACGCAGCCACCCACCAAGCCGTCCAAGCCCGAGGTCTACTTCATCCGCTACAAGACTCAGGTGAGACAGAGAGCGAGAGAGAGAGAGAGAGAGAGAGAGCAGGCAGCGGTGCAGCGACCGGAGCGGACCTCGGAGCGCCGAGCGGAGCGCCGCGCAATGCCTGGACGAGACGAGAAACTGGCTGGACACGGCAAAAATAATTCCGTCTTTTCACTAACTAAGTGTGACCGACCCATCTAAATACATGGGGCCGGTTGGACCGGTACACTGGGTGCGGGACGACGGGGTAGAATGAGAGCAAGGTGTCATTTCTGACCGCACCCCTAGCCAAGACGACGCCAGTACTCTCTCCGTCCTTGTGTCTCGAGCCCCAGCCCTGCCGTGCCGACACGGACCTACTGGTCGAGCATTATGCAAACACCATTGTCCATCGCCCTTTAAACATTTCAATCTAGCGCCACCCGACGTCCCAGCTTCTTCTTTCCTTCCCGGAGTTGTTTCCGTCAAGTGCAATAAGCAACCCGGCGACGTGCCGCGACGTTGTCGTTGTCGACTTTGCCGGCATTGCATTCATTTGAGCACGTTTCTTTCCTTTTACAGAAACAGGAGGGCTACCCCAACTCGATCGGCTCGTCATACGGCGCCCCCGCCCCCGGCTCCGGGCCTTCCGCCCCCGGAGACAGCTACGGTGCCCCAGGCCCCGCCCCCGCCGCGCCCTCCAGCTCGTACGGCGCGCCCTCCGGCTCCGGCAGCTACTAAACTCCTCCTCGCCCCGGCCCGGCCGCCACCCTGCGCGTCCTGTCGCCCTCGTCAGACAGGGCGTCGAGGCGATCTCTTGACTTGCCCAGCGGCTGCCTGCCGGGGGTCAAAGGGAGTGCGGTGGGGCGGTGGCCCGGGCGGCGTCGAGACTCCGCGCTGATCGCGTCGCGGAGCGTCGCCAGTGCACAGCGCGTGATCTCAGGGCATCATCGGAACCTCATCGCGTCCCGGGGGCTTCAGCTTTCTGGTCAGCAACAACGTCTCCCGGAGCTGAGCCGAGCCCGCCCGGAGACAGAGTTGCGTCATCAGCCGGCTGAGCTCCGGACATGTAATGGCTCCGGGCATGGCTCCGGGGCCGGCAGAGAAGCAGCGTACCGCGCGGGAAGGGAACCGGAGCCTGGCGGGCGCGGGACGGGACGCGGAGCGAGCGGGCTCTGCGAGCGGGGCGGGAATCCGGCGCGGCCGGGCCGCAAGGACGTCCCAGTGGTGACTTTTCCCGCAACCACCCGACATACCAAACACAATGGAGGTTGCATACCAAGCGCTGCCTTCAGCGTAATTTTTTGTTCCTGTTTCTTTTTATTTTACCGTTTATTTGTTATTCTTTGATTTATATCGCAGTTCGATCCTCACCTCACGGGGACGCAAGGGGAAAAGTTTGCATTGGCGACATTGTGATCGTACAAACAGTATTTATGATAATGAGCAGAAGTAGACACAAGCCTAGTGCCTGCTAGCATTCTATAAGTTGTTCATGTTTTTTTCCTTCTTATTTCTTGTTTATGTATTATTTTCATCATTCATTAGCACATCAACGATCATGATATCCAAAGTCCATCCCGTATTTGTATGAAAGTGTGAGCAAATGATCAAGTGTGGTGTTCCTTTGTTGTTATTGTGTAGCTATGTAATTGTTGCAAGTGCAAAAATGTAAAATATGGAAACTTTTGTAGGTATATATTAAGAAAAAAAAATAAAAAAGAGAAGATTTTATAAACAAAATGGTATTATTTAATGAAAATTTCAATCATGCCATCAGAACACGGTAAATAACAACTATGCATAAAACAAGAAAGAAAAGAACAAAACATTATGCAGGACGAATTGAATTACAGAGACAGATGAAATGGATGTGTTGGTCACTCCAAAGAATAAGAAAGAATAAGAAGAATTTGTTCACAAGATTTGTGGGATTTTTTGAGTTTGTTTGAACTCAGATACATCAAACAATGAGGCAAGAAGGGCAATTGGTTAATCATTCCACAACAGTGCTCGATCATAAATTTAAGCATCTATGCCAACAGGGTGAAGATATGTACTATTGCTTTCTAAACATTACAAATACTAAATGTGAATCAATAGCATCAATTGGACCATTAGACAAGGTCCAATCCAAGGGTGAGCAAAGGCATGAAGTCATAGTCTCCAACCTGTAACTATGGGTGTAAGTTTAACACTATTTTTAAAATTCGACAAAGTACAAGATTTACATTTCTTGTAGTATTAAATTTTAAGCCTGAGACTTAACAGGAAAACACAAATCAAATTAAGGGCCAAATCAAAAATTCTGTTGAAAATCATTAAAACATAAAAGTTTCAAAAAAATGACAACAAGAACATTGGAATATAGATATATATTACACAAAATTAGATGCTGAAAAAAGACAGCAAAAAATTCGTTAGAGTATCTGCACTAAAGTACTTAAGTAGATGATTTTGTACTTGGTAAATCCCTAAATGGTCCCTGGCTGGCTGCAATGACTTGCCACCAAGTGGAATAGCTTAAACTAACACAGCGTGAACAGAAAGGCGCTATGAGCATGCCGCAATAACACTTACTCAATTAAACAAAGAACACATCATGTACAAAGCATAAACAATAAGGTCCATAAAAAGAAATTAAAAAGATACACATAAATATTTGGAAACTGTAAAAAAAAAGAAAACAAGAAGAAAAAAAGGAAAAAAATTGATTTGAAACCATTACATTTAGTATTCTACATTAATATTAAATTGAAAATAATTTCAAATGTATAGTGCTTAGGTATGTAATTATTACACACGCATAAAGACGAAAATTTGGCAACATTCAGGAATGGGAAATCATAACATGACAATTGCAAAAAAATCTCAGTGAGAAAGATTTCAAAAATTTCTAATTTGTCAAAAAGATATTGCAGTTCAGTAGACGTGAAACTGGTCGAACATTCAAACAATCAGATTGTATTCTTCTTTAGCAAAAGGAATCATGATTAAATAACAACATTAAAATAGGTGACAGTGGTCATGTCGATTGTGTTACCTAATGGGAATACTGTGCTTTAAGCTTCACTTAACAAAGAAATACTGTCTAGAAAACTACTTATCATGACGACATGCCTAAATGTAGGGCCTTGCTCATTACATAGTCACTGAGATCATTGACAAGAAAGTGGTACACAAAGCTTGCTTTCTTCCTATCCATTGCGGCAGGATTCCCTCTTCCTCTTGATGATAACCTTGGTGGATCTCGCAAGAAAATTCCTCCAAAAACTGTGGCTGTAAATTTAAAAAAAAACAAGGTTAGATGGTGCAAGACACACAAACAGTGAACACAACATAATTAAATGAAATGAATAATACTCAAGTTCATGAAAGGTATTCAAGGAATCCAGCATGAATCGAGAAGCTTACCAAGAGTTTTAGCATCAAGACCATTTTCATTAGCATGAGAAAGCAGTTCTTGTAGAAAAAAGCATAGATACAAAAAAACATTTCTTCTGAATTCAGGCAACTGCATGACAATCTGTAGGAAAGAAAAAGACAGGATTTCAATTAGACAAACTGGTACCACAAGCTACAAAAACGATAAACAAAACAGAAATACCTGTTTGCACTGCAAGTAATTGCTTGACGCACCAAGGCAGACACTGTGAAGATTGAAAGGTACAATGGGCTCAGAAGTTGATTCCAAAAGTAATAGCAATGCTTCAGCTATTGAATGGAGGCTGCCAGCTAGCTCTTTGTTAAGGCATGTTCATTCACAGTAACATCAAAGGATCAATCAAAAGCATGCTAATTTCACTTAATAATCATGAGCAAAATTGTAAAGGGATATTGACAAAGCTTTAAGCAATGAGGTAAAAGGATACGCAGTGGCTCAGATGAGCCATTATCCAGCCAATTGCGAATAGCTATCAACTCAGAATGCAGCCCAGGTAGCAGAAAAAGATTTTGCTTCTTCAAAGCATGGCGATAAAGATGATCAACTAAAAACCAAATTTCCTTTGGAATAGGGTATGGTTCCATACCTCCAGGAGTTTCTCTTGTGCTTTCCTGAAACAGTGAAAATTCATTATGTAATTAGGTGGCTCACATTTGAGTGCATGTGCACATATGATCTGTAGAAATTCTAACCAATTCAATGAGCTTTCCGATAGGTATTTCCCTTACAGGAACACTAATGTGGACAAGGGCTTCCAATGAAGATCCAAAACAACTCCTCTCATAATTTCCTGATAACATGTTAAAATACATAATTAAAAGCAGATGAATAAGGATTATAAAACAACAAAAAGTAGAATGCACTCATACCAGTAATAGTTATAAATATATCCTTCCCTCCTTCAAGGTGAAGAACAAGAATATCATACAATTTATCTTCTCCACAGTTTAATTTTGAAGCAGACCGTTTATCAACAAAAACTTCAAGTTTCACATCACATTTTTCTCCTAAAATAGAAACATTTTGATTATTTACAGAGTAAATTTAATGCTGATATAGTAATTGCACTTGCTGATATTGCAGTGTGAAAATGAATACCTGGCATTATAAAACTAAGTGCTGGGTCAATGTTCAACCATTCTTTACAGTACTTTGAGTCATCCAGTTTTTTAATAAATTCAAACTGAACAGGAACCTGAAGAAAAAAAGAAAAAAGATCAAATGAATTTTTGAACTGTCCTCTGTAAATTTTTGACAAAAAACTTAGTACTAACCTGACCAGTATTGGCTATGATCAATTCTTGACTTTGTGGTTCTAAGTATCTTACAACATCAAATATTATTTCTGTGTTGTCAACCGTCACTTGTGGGAGGAATTCATTCTCAAGCTTGTCAAGCTTTTTCATGACTTCCTCATGAACTTTGCGATATTTAACAACATCAATAACACGGACCTTGGAATAGAAAGATAATTATGAGCATTTTATTTGGGAAACTTGCAGTAATCATTATTTGAAATTGTAAGAATGCCACACCTGGGACTCAAAGAGTGCACTGACTGGCTTGTGGTCACTGGTTCTCAAAATAGGATGACTGCGGTATTCTTTTTGCTCCATTCCATCCCCTCTCCAAAGAACACGGTCACACCAGGCAGGAGCACGATTTTTTTCACTAAAAAAAATGAGAACATTTATACATTGTTTTCAGGGACATATTATTCCAGGTCAAACAAGGTAATGAAAGGGAGAAACCTACAAGGCTGAAGCCAAAGGAAGAAGCATATCAACTGCAGCAAACAGTTGAAAAATCACTATGATATGTAGCAACCAACTCTTCATAGTAATATGGTGACGTACCTCAAACTTTGAGAAAAATTTAGCCTACAAAGCTACATGAGGAAAAATTTCACTGACCTTGAATCCCAATCATCAGTTCCAGGATCATATTTGTATGTGGGTTTGAAGGTGATAGGGCCTTCCCGATAGCCGTCAAAAACATTCTTCTGATTTCGCTGGCGATTGAGCTGATCACATTCAAGAAGGGCTCCCAAACTATTATGGCATATCAAATCTCGAACAATACGGGGTTCCATTTCTGTGATTCGGTAATTAAGATCACCCAACCAATAGACCTGACTGCAGTGGAAACAACAAATCTCAGTTTGGGAAACTCAGCAGTATAGGGAGATACTATATTGTGACAGAAAATAGGTGTAGCATTACTCATGGTCCTTGATGCATTTAGGGGGCACGAACTTAGAGAAGGATAATCTTGAGCAGATATCATGATAATCTTGGTTCCGTCTCTCAAACTCCTCAACATGGGCAGCCAAATGAGAGTTGACAAAGCAGATAGATGTATTATGTATATCCATTCTTATACTCACACCACCTTTATTGCCCTGTAGAAGTAGTACGGAGAAGATTGAATCCACATATCTGTGCTCTAAACCAAATTATTTTCATTTAAAAATATAAATAGTTACCATTTTCCCCATGATTCCTGTTCCTACTGTTTCATAGGCAACATTTCGTATGTGTTTCTCATGTCGTTCTTGAACTAGTAGAATCAGCATCATACCAACAAGTCGCACAAGAGCCACTTGTCGATATTTTGCGCCAGGATGTAAACCAGAAATCACAGCTTTCCTTGATGGGAAAAATAAACAATGAGAAAACTAACAGCAAAACTGAAAACCATTACATAAAAAGAAGATTCCACACATATGCAATGAGTATTCAAGAATTTACAAACCTCCATTCTTCTTCTCTTGGTGTGTCATTAAAGAGGAATGCCTCTTTACTCAAATCAAGTTCCTGGAAGCCTACTGCATAAATGTCGGGAGGCTCCAAATCTGATGCAAGCCATGGAGTCAAGCTTGTGCTTGGAGGTAAACCATTTACATTCCATGTTCCAATAAATACTCTTAAATAATAGATACATAAATGAAATTAGTAAAATAATTATCACATTCCTTCACAATCAAATGCTTGTTTTCAACCCAAGCATTTCATACATGACAATAGTGCAAAACTCACTAAATGTGCTCATGAAGTTACATTGGAGTTGAATGAACAAATCTAATTGAACTATTCTAAAGAATGCAAACTAGACAGACTTACTGGGTTTCCACCCAAATGGCCTGAGACTAGTCTGTCCCATGCAGGTCTGCCTCCAAAATTATTTAATTGATAAATAGAGTTTAAAATAGTAGTGTAAAACAAACCTGAGGACTTTTGTGTAGGTATAGTCATCTTCCTTCATTGACATCTGATGACGAATGACACTTTCTCGAGCAGCAATGGGAGTGGCACCTTGGGCAATACTCTGCCTTGGAACCACAATATCTGGACTATCAATGTCCAACATCTGAGTGCAAAGTTACCAGTACAAGAGATTATATGCAATAAGAATAAAGTGAACACAAAATTTGTTAAACTGCAAACATCAGATGGAACACCACTAACACTAGCCAGTGACATTTGCAGCAGACGCAGTGTAATTAAATAAAATAGCATATTAAGATGCATAGATGTATCAATCACACTTAAAACTTAATTTGGAGAAAAAAATTCCATTTTTGAGCTACAAAGTACCTTTTCTGCTGATGATTTTGAGGCTTTTATTGCATCATCATCCACTGCATCCTGTGATGAAGAATCACAATCTGCACTGTTTCTATTCGAGGTGCTTCCAGAATATTTGTGAAGCCATTGGAATTCGGGAGGAGGACCACGTCTCTTCATCAAACCTGAAATAAAAATGTGGCTATAAAGACTTATTCAAAATAAGTTCTCAGAGGATAGGAAGAACCTTGAACTTTATCTAACCTTCCATTGAACGCATAATCTCTGATACAAAATTGTTTGTCTTGATTCCTGGTATCATTTCAAAAAGCAGTTTCAGTTTGCGAGATGATATGTTTACATAAACATCAACACTTTGCTCACCAGCATCTGCAACAAGACAAAATATCTGAAAAATCTTTCAGGTGAGAATAAATTACATGTTCTCATAACTCATCCATACCTATTTCACATTTAAAGTCAGTATCGACTGGAATCACCCTTTCAATTGCCAAGTCAGTAAACACTTCGGGAGGCATCCGAGAAGAAATGAAGATGAAAAGAGCCCATTCATTTTCATGCTCAACCAAAGCAAGGATACGCGAGGCTCGGACCCAGCCTTGCATGAGACTAGCTTCATGACACTGATTCAATGTTAAGGATATTAATATTGTAATGCAAATGTTATGACAATAATTTTTTTTAAACGTATGGTCAGATTTAAATAGATAGAAATAAATTTTGAGCGGATAAGGGCAAAACCAAAAAGTGACATTCCAAGCATAATCTATATTTTGAAGAATTTTTTTTCCTTTTTCATGTAAAGAAATGTTCTGAATGTTAGCTTTTAGCATCAAGGATACAGTTGTGGCTGTTTCACCAGAATTCAACTTGGCCTGAATAATTCCAAGATGATCCTGACTCGCAGTCATTTTGAGACCTGAAATGGAGAGGAAATATAAAATTTATGGACAGATCTGCTCATCATGAAACTTTTGCTTTCAAGCAGGTCAGTTTGGTAGATTGTTGACACAATATAAAGCACAATACAAACCTTGACGTAAGTTCCAGTCTCAATGAAAAAATGAATTAATTAAGAGCTTTCCCAGTCACACAGGACAAGTCATTCCTATTTCAGCAGTGGCTAACCATTCAGTAATAGATTTGTCATTCATCATTCCGAGAAAAGGAAACGCTGTGCTGTATAAGGATAGAAAATACAAAGAGAATAAATACTTAGAAATACAACGGCACATTTCAATCCTAGAAAATGATTCTCTACTTTTACGATAAATAAAAGAAAAGCATTAGAGCTGAAAATACATATGAAAGTTTCTTCAAAATGAACAAGAGCTGTTTACAGATGGCACTGCTGAAGTGAATTTGCATTTCTGTAGCAATAGCCCAGACAGCTAACCTTCCAATAATTCAGTAGAGTTACCAAGAGATAGACCGAAAGAGAACTGCTGACATTTGCACAAGATGAGACACTGTCAAGAGCAAAATATCAACTGCGTATAATATCACAACAAATGTTTACGTAACAAGACAGCACAAGGAAGCAGACCATAGGTTAGGGCCACCGTTTGAATCCCAAGATATTATTTACAGAGTGTTTACCGTGTTAAAAACAACAAAGAAATGAAAAATTTCGTGTAGAAGCCACATATAGCTGTCATGATAATTTAAAGTACAATCAAATAATACAAGTTTAGTCGTATTTTGATTTGAATATTTACGTACATTCATTGCGTTTGACACAAATAAAGAATGTTGTTTGTTTTCATGTTATGAACACGACAATCATAGCATTCAAAAATGTTCAGTTTTTTTAAAAAGTATTTTTGAAGATCTTAGATATCTTAAAGAAGGAAGCTTCAGCCAAGTATGGATTTAATGTTCTTACTGGCCGTGCAACGAAAAAAAATACAAACAGACCTTAGTATTTTCAGATTTTCTGTTGATGACCCTGAACCTACTGAAAAGAGAGCGCAGAGCGCTGGGTTTTGAAACGAAACGGGACTCTGTTTTACATCTTTCCAAGAACGAACGGTGATATCGAAACAACGTCGATACAACATCGGATGTTCGTAACTCATTGCCCTGCTGGAAAGAAAGGGATATTTTGCAACTGTGAAATGAACTACCCCTACTATAGTATTTATTTGAGCCTCGCGTCAAAAAAGATGGCAAAATAAGCACTTTCTCAACCAACATACAGATGACGCTGTTTAATTATGATAACACAGGGATATACTATACATACGTGGTTTGTATTTGTTTATTACAACTTTGTACATTGATCTTCACGATACAACAAATATCATCGACTGCTAGAATAAATAATTTATGAACGAGAAGGTGGAGGGGACTGCCGACGCCGTCAACGTTGCGTCGCACGCAGTCATAATCTCGTGGCCTCTTGGAGACCGATGTCACAGCAAGTTATTGGTCCCAGCATGCATCCTGCCGGGATCAGGACTAGGATGATTTCACGAATCTGCGTAAAAGAAAAGAAAAATGTCCGTAAATACCAAAAACAAATTCTTCAAAAGACGATTTTTTAGAAATTATGTCTAAAGATGGGAAAAGAACGATAATAAAACCGGAAATTGAGCTCATGTTGAGTTTTACTCACATTATTTCAGTTGAAGGGGTTCCTCGGAGCAGGGGCGAAAGAGATGGGTGAAGCCAGGTCAGTTGTGACAAGAGAGGTAGGCGGGATGAGTGGCGCTGGGGGAGCAGCTTCGAACGAGGAGGCCTGGAAGAAGGAGCTGGACGCAGCAGGGGGGCCGTACTCAGCGAAGGGCGTGCGTACTGGCGGTCCATACTCAGGGGTTGGTGGTGGGGGTGGGGGCAGAGGGGCTGGAGGGGGAGGCGGGGGAGGTGCGGCTGCTACGTACACAGGCTCAGGGGCTGGAGCGGCGTAAGCAGCAGGAGGACCGTACTCTGGAGCGGGTGCTGGGGGTGGGGGTGGGGGTGGAGGTGGGGGTGGGGGAGGCGGGGGTGGAGGCGGTGCCGGGGCAGCATATATTGGCTC
>CABIKL010003810.1:0-10443 GCA_902196195.1 Aptinothrips rufus | reverse complement strand
GGGAAGGGGGAAGGGGGGAGGGGGGAGGGGGGAGGGGGGAGGGGGAAAGGGGAGAAGGGGGAAGGAGTGTAGTCGGGCAGGGATCACGATCAATCCACAGGCCAGGCGGGGGCGAACAGGGTTCCAACATCTAGCTCGCAACACGTCGAGACCAGCTGGAGACCTGCCAGAGGAGACAGTAAGGACGGTCAGGAGGGAGGGGGGATGCTAATTCGACCCCTAATTCGCTCTTATCAGGTAAACAGCCCCTACAGAGCAACCAGCATCCATCTGCCCTTCACAAAACATAACGTTTGATTTAATGCAAAAGACAACTCTCCCTCCTCTCCCTCCCGATATCATTTCCTCATCTGCCACAATATTTCAATATAAGAGACACATCGGTCGAACATCGGATACTTCGGGGAGGAGGAGGCGGGGTGGGGCGGGGCGGGCCGGGGCATGGCGGGGTAGCCTCACCGGGTCCGGCCGCCGCGCCTTGGCCGCGCTGGTCTTGCACGCTTTTCCGTCCAGGACGAGACCACGATCAAGTTATTACGGTCATTGAGCAGCGGACCGCCTGCACCGCCCCGCCCCCACCCCAACACAACCCCAGCTCGGAACCGTCCCGAGGGCTTTGTCACGTCACGAGGTAACGTCACTTTCAAAAGTCAACGCTCACAACCGAGGGCCTATCCCCCTCCCGATCCCTCCCCGACTAGCAGCAGACAGGGGGAGAGGGGAGAAGAGAGGTGCCACCACGACATGACCCAATACTTGGACCGAGACGAAAATCGTCAGAAGTCTGAGCTGGTATGCAATAAAATCATCGTATGGTTCGTTGTGCCCCGGCAGTAAGAATAGCACATGTTGGGTCAGTCATGGTTAAAACTACCTCTCTCCCGGGCTGCACGGGTACTGCTGTCGTGAATACCAGGTTTGATGAGCTATTCTCAAGAAACAGGGGAGAAGGAACACCAGTTTCAGAACTTTTGGGGGTCAATTTAGACCTATACCAAAATGATCAGGCCTTCAAGATACTAACGGCGCCCTGCAAGGCAGACAGGTGAGCTAAACCAGCTGACGCCTGCATGGTAGGCCACCCATCCTACATCCCGAATGGATATTAGAGGCGCCCTGCAGACAGGTGAGCTAAACCAGCTGACGCCTGCATGGTAGGCCACCCATCCTACAGCCCGAAAGCTTCGCTTCAAGATACTGTAACCAACCAACCAAGACATATGTTGAATCCAGCCATCGGGATATCCAGAAAGGAATTGCAGAGTGTCCGAATCAATTCATAGAGGACAATGATTCCTTGTAGAATTATTGAGAAGGTACTGCTGCAGCTACTGGGACTTAGAACCGATACAATGCGACCTGCTGAAGAAAAAAGTAACAGCGGACTCACCTGAAAAAATACAAACATTAAAATGAATTTCTTTCTAAGACTCAAAAGATATAAATCAAATAATTAAAGCTGTATTTTTTGAGTTAAGGTCAAACTCATGATGAGGGTATAAGGTAAGAAATTAAGAAGTACTGTTTAATTTCTAAGAATTGAACCTACAGGCCTCAAACCAGGTATAGACTCTAAAATTACATCAAAACAGCACCTTTATTTTGACCAAATGGTTAAAGTACAGGAAAATCATTTGAAAACTTGTTTCTCACCATTTGTTTCTTTTTTCTATTTCAAAAGATGCTGATGGATCAACAGAATAACTTACCCCAGATTTTTTGAAGCGTCGGCTACCACTGCGTCTCAAGGTTCCTCCTCGAATATTTGAATCATCCAATTCTACTACAGTTCCATTTGCTGAACGCCGAGTTAGTTCACATAATTCTGGAACAGGCTGAACCTGGTGATGCACAGGGAAGAAAAAAAAAATATTTTCGTATCATCAAACTATGTCAAAGGAAGAAGAAAAAAGAAAATTAGTTTTGCCACCAAAGAAGAAAATTCCTCACTCCCTAACCTTACAAGGTCTTGGCAAAACCTTTAGTTCAGTAATGCAGTGAACAAACTTGTGAGAGGCACTCATGCTTAAATTTAGCTCTATCTCTCCATAGAAAATTATCTTTTAAAGACAGCCATTATATGAAGCCAAAAGAGTGCATTGCATACAGTAGGCACCAGTACAGCAGACAACTTAGACTGAAGACAGACATAAACTGAGCACTGTCAACAGGAAACGGCCCTGTTAGCACTCTCAGCTGCAATGACATGGAAGGAGTCCCCCATCCTACGTACACACACATAAACAGAGTGCAGCAGATTCAAGTCCTGCAACCTTGTTAGGAAAAGTTCCAAAATAATGAGAGGTCTTCTTGAGAGATTTGAACATAAAATATGACACACCAGAGAGGATAAGTAGCTAATAAAGGTTGAGTACAAAATTTATTAAAAGCTATGAGATTTCAGAACAATAAGGTAATATAGGCATACACCTGTTACTCTCATATTTTTTATTTATTTGTTTTATTTAAAAATTGCAGACAAAAGAAAGTTACTCTAAACTAGATCAGAAAATTCAACAGAAGTGTACCCAATTAGAAACACCACTCTAAGAAGCCGGGAGGGCAGGTGGAGTGGGTGTAAGGACATTAAAGAAAAAGAGAGGATGCAAATAAACCTTTTCACAATGAACTTAATGAAAGCTGGCTGATGGCTCATACATTATATTGTAAGCTGTCAAATCTATAATTTTTTTTAAGTTTCTGTTTAGACCAAGTTGTTAAATTTTTTAAGTTTTTAGAAAGATTTTTTTCTGTTCGTCAGAAATGTGCTTTAATCTTTCATTATTAGAACAAGCAAATATTTAGATAGTACATACTTTTAAGCTTCATCAAATTATATCCAAAATAACAAAAATTTGAAAACCTCTATATATCTGGAGAAATTATTTTCACTCTAAGAGAATACAGCTAACAAATGGGTGCTTACCTTCACAGTCACACTTGCACCTGAGGATTTTATGAGGCCAATAATTTCTTCACGAGACTTGTCATCAACAGGTATACCATTGACTTCAATGAGTCGATCCCCAGGAAGAAGACCAGTATCATTATGATGCTGAACTATTGTACCGGGTTCAGCAAATATGACTGCTTTTGAACGCTGAAAGAAGTTCAAGTACAATTTTTATCAACGAAAATCAGAATAAAATTTTTACAATCAAAACCTAGTGGATGCATTTTAAGTTTAAAAACTTACCACCAAAACCCCTTCAGGAGTTTCTTGCCTTTCAACTACAATAGCTCTCCTCAATGAGAACCCAAAATCATTTCTCGGTGGAGGTTGTCTTTGAATAGTCAATTCCCTTGGCTGAGGAAGGGGCACTGGGATGATTGGAGGCAATGGTAAATCCGAGCATGAATCTTCAAATGTGCTAGAAGCATATTTACTCCAACGACCACCGAACCCATTGAAACCTTGACTCTCTCCAACAGGTGACAAACTGAATGGTGGTGTGGCAAAGCTTGAATTTGTTGTGGTATCCGTAAGAGAGTCAGCACTTGGGCTTAGACTAGCCTTGGAAAGTTTCTTTTCATGGTGAGATGAACCAACACTGAGGTAATTGTTATGCATATGATCTCCACTCCGAGCACTTAAGGGAGACATGAGTATTTCACTGGATAAATCTGGGCTAGGAGCCAAATTTTTAGAGGATAGCAGAATGGATAGAGGACTATTTGCATCAATTTCTGCCAATAGGAAGCTGGAAGTTGATGTCTGGGAATGTGAAGGAAGATTTTGATAAGTAATAACTTCATTTTGGATAGTATTTCGGACTAGAACAGTGTTGGGATCAATACTGCTCTGAATATCTGCATGATTTGGAGCACCATCACTTCCTAGGCTGGACGTACTGGAACGAGGTCCTTGCTTCAATATACCACGCTTGGGCGGGCGAGGAGGAAGTGGCGGCAAAACTTTCTGTTGCAACTTTGAGGATTGCGGCTGCTGATTGAGAGAGTTAGAACTAGCTTCCGAGCTGTCACTGTGCAGAGTATCAGTCCCTCTGCCAAATGAAGTTCCACCCATGGTGCTGGGATTGTAAGATGACAAACTTTGCCCCAGTGGCAGACTTGCGGTGCGTTCTCTGCGCCCATCTGTTTCAGAATCTTTCTCTCTTTCAGGACTCAATCTCTCTAAATTTCCAAAAAAACTAGCACTGTAGTCAGCCGTTATCCCGCTTGGTAATTTCTCTTTTTCCTTTCTCCTCCCACGTATCTTCAGAGAACGACGAACCTGAAATACAAAACAAAATATCCCAAAGATAAGAATGAAATCCTAAAAACAAAATAAAACTTTCAGAAGGAGAAACACATATATGAGAATGTGCAAGAAATACCTCGTCTAGACGCAGGAGCTCTTCTGCTGTCATAGAGCTTCGGTCTCTCTTCTTGCTATCTTTGCGTTCCTTCTGCTCTCTCTTTTCCTTTTTACGCTTCTCTTTTTCCTCTCGGTCCATTGGCCCAGCAGGGCCTTTCTTCATGAAGTTAAACATTGTGTCGTCTTGAGTATCACGCTTCAACAGCTAGGCTGAAAAATTGGTAAAGGAGATAAGCAAATTAGTGCTAGAACAAGGAAAATTATTCACAACACTTAGTAATGATAAAATCTTAATATGATTGATCGAAGGATAGTTGTACGATAATGGTGTGTTTAAAGTTGATATTAATATTGGAATATTATGACGATGAAAAAGGTTCCCCAAAAAATAATTTCCACAAAGACGAAAGCTTTTAGGCCACATTGTGACAGAGCAATGCATACCTTACACACACACTCATAACCTAAATTTATGGATATGTCCACTTTCTATGAGTGACCCATCAATTAAAAATTGAACATACATGGGTAATTTTTGAAAAAATGCTAGAATTTTTGAGCAGTGTTCGATTGGGATGTTAAATGTTAGCGAGTCAAAGGCGCTTCATGCACGAATAAGACAGAAACCTAGATAACCTCTCAACCAAAACGTAAACACAAGGGTGGCGCCCGCGCTGTCAAACGGTGACGGCTCCTATAGCAAGCGGGAAAGCAAAATTTAACTATTGGAAATTCGCTCTCTCAAGAAGATTTTACTGGCAAACCTGCATAAAGAACGACAGTGGGCATTTTATGGAGATGCATCAACATACCTAAGTGAATGAAAATTGGTACTCCTCCAGGTACTTTTAACATACTAATGACAAACTTGTCCTCCAATAATGACATATAGGGATCGACATGTTCACGACGTGAAACTAGGGTTTTACAATACACAACCATCAAACAAATTCAAACGTCATGAATATCCAATTCGTTTACGAGCTGGACAAATTCAACTTCAACGCGGTGCTCATAACAATCAACGTAACGCAGAGCTGGGCAAATAAGGTACCGACTGTTTATTCGCACGGCATTTTCCTATTAGATTCCTACAACTAAATTTCCACTAGAAATTTGTCACAGTACGAGTACTCAGAGATTCAAAAATGCGGCGCTCCTTATCAGGATACCGGCTAGATGGGCGACCCGCGCTGCGCGTCGCTTGACGCAAGGGGTGGGTGGCGAGGGGCGTACCTGGATGAGGGGATGACCCAGGGTGGTGGAGTGGGGTGGGGTGAAGGGTGAGTACTCAGGAACGCCGAACGCAGAGCAACATCGATCTCCCTTGACGATAATTCAAATGCGATTACCTGTGAAGTCACAAGACTTGCTGCGTGCGTTCCTGTCAATATTTTATTGGGATTAATCCGGCTTATCAGTCCGCGCGGCATCCTCAGGACATCCTTATCGCTTTATCGAACCGGCGAACAGGAGGCGCCGGATGACCCGGGGTGACCTAGGTAGAGTCAAGTGCAGGCTGGCCTGCGTTTCCATTTCCCAGTTCAAATTTTAAGACATTTTCAAAGGCATTAGGCCTCGCATTGTTTGAGCAAGGGAAGGAATTTTTGTCCGAACAGCGGAGCGCGCTGATGTCGACCAATGTCGACATGTTCTGGCAAAAAGGTTGCATATTCTGAGATTGTCCACAGCACGTGTGGTCTTCCCCAGTTTTGATATTCAAGAGACCAAGTTAAATGTTAACGGATGTTGCATAAAACATTTCATAATAAAAACAATGGTTGACTGATGTCAGTATTTAGCAAATTTGAATCAAGCATAGTACGTATAGCGCGGTTTTTGAAGGCACGCGCCGAAACGGTTCCGATAGCGCACACCACAAAATCAACCAATCAGCGGTCGGTGAGTGCCGTTCTGGAAATAAGCCTTCAGTGACGTCATGTGTGATGTGACGTCAAGCTTTTGTGTTGTCTGCCGCATGTTGTCTTTCTGTCACAGCGTATTTGATGATTTTTCCGTTGAATGAGCAAACACTATAAGTTAGAGTCTTAAAATAAAAACTTTATGATATGAACTTGTTTTCATTGACAGCTTGTGGTCGTACCAAGAGGTTATATCGTAGTCATTGCCAGTATGAAGTAGGGCGTCTGCTGGAGTACGTCTGCAACTGCACTTCTGCATTTCGAGATTCTGCACAGTATTACTTTGAGGAGACATGGATGGTTCAAATGTGACTGAGATGTACTTGTGATGACCAGCATAACTGAAGTACATGCGTTTGAGGCGTTCCCGACCAGAATGCTGTCAAAGTCTCAACGATTGTTGCTGGGGTTTATTGTCTTGCTGTTGGTTGATATAATTTGGGTTGCATCGTCGGAAATCACCAAGGTATATGTTCCTAAGTATTCTCATTGCATGCATACATGGTTTTATTAGGAAGTTAAAGTTAAACTAAAAACAGAAAATCATAAATACATACTTGCTTACTTGCATTCATTCGCTGCCATTTGTCTGTTTTCGCACAACTGTCAGCTCCGTCTTTATCTCTACCAATTATTCTTGCAAGAAATATTTTGTGGCCGGTTCAGATTTATGTTCTATTATTTGACAATACGAATTTGTTTAGCTCTGAGATTTAATCACAATGCCTTCCTTGATTTTACAGTATATCTACAAAAATGTCGACTATCAGAAACCATTTTTCAGTACCTACCTCAAGACATCAATGTTCTCGATTTATCTTCTGGGTCTCTGCTTTTGGCCTCAATGGCGGGCTCAACTTCAAAAACCACCTGCCTATCAGGTTTGCTCATTGTTCCATAGTAAGATTGTGCTAAATGCAATTGTAGTATTTTAAAGTACTAATCTTTGTGCTTTGATATGGCTTTTTCTAGTTGGTGGACCCAGTTGAAGATGAAGAGAACTTTTATACTGAAGCCACCAGTAGTTTGGTATGTTGATTAATGCAAAACCTAGCAAAATACAACCGCTTTTCCTTTTATTCTGCTGCGTTGTAATGCTGTTTGTATTTAATTCAGAGCGACTCAACATTCGTGCCGATAAAGTATCCAGATGCAAGTGAGAGAGGCTCAGGGACTGAGTCAGGTACTGATTCTGGAAATGACACATCATCTCGATCTGTTCGTTTCAGTAAATTAGCTGAGGTATGTATTCAAAATCTTTTATTGTTTAATAACAAGATAAAAAGTTTAAATTAACTTACGCATGTTCCTGTATTTTGTGAAAGGTGAAGCAAATGTCAGAGGAGGGAGCTATGGAAGCTCTTCTTGCTCGCCTTTCTTACCAGGCTAGTGTCAGAGCAGGGGAAGCTGCAAAGAGAGCTGCCAACAGATTTCCTGTCCGTAGAGTCGCAAAGATAGCTTTCTTTTTCTGCATTTTGGTGAGTACTTTGAATAATAGTGAAAACAAACTCTTTCCAAATATTAACATTCAACTAATGTGTGATTAATTTGTCTCCCTTTTTTTTCAGTGGTTTATTGCAAACTATATGTATCAAGTGTCTCTTGCTCACACAGAAGCGGGAATGGTTGCGTTACTTTCTTGTACCTCCAGTTTGGCTACTCTCATTTTAGCATCAGCTTTTCCATCAAATCAGGGAGATCATTTCACACTTTCCAAATTTCTTGCTGTGTGTGTAAATCTTGTAGGATTGGTAGGTTGAAAATATTTATATCGTGTAAGATAATTTTTTAAGTTGAAATTTAAAATTTTACTTCATCAATCATTTGCTATTTTTAGGTTTTAGTGTTTATGGCTGATCATTCATTTGAAGCTCATATACCAATAGGAGGCCTTTATGCATTGACAAGCGCATGGTTTTATGCCATGTACCTAGTTTTCCTTCGAAGGAAAGTTGACAATGAAGATAAGATGGATATTCCTATGTTTTTTGGTGAGACACAAAAATATTTATTATGGTCTTTGTCAGCAATGATTACAAAATAAGCAAATAAGAAAAATTATGGACCCTTTTTTTTTCTGCCAGGGTTTGTTGGACTATGGAATCTCTTATTATTGTGGCCACTGTTTTTCCTGCTGCATTATAGTAACATGGAAAAGTTTGAGTGGCCAAATGAAAAGCAGTGGGCTTATCTTCTATTAAATGGAATCATTGGCACGGTCATCTCTGAGGCGCTGTGGCTCTGGTATGTTAATTCCTAATGGTTTACATTGTTGGATTTTAATTTAACTTGCAGAGACTTAAAATCAAATTTGTAATTGCGTATTAGCTCATTACAATCTCTAAATTATGGTAATGCTTTGTCTTTTTCTGTTTCAGGGGATGCTTTTTGACTTCATCATTGATTGCATCTGTTGCAATGACCCTTACCGTTCCTATGACAATGTTTGCAGATGTTGTCTTAAAAAAGGTTCACTACTCTATGGCTTTGTATTTTGGGGCATTACCTTTGTGCCTTGCATTTTTGGCAATACTCTTCCTTGCCCATTGGGAAAATTGGGATCCTGTTGGAGAATGCTTGCAAAGATTGTGTGCTAAACTTTTCTGCTGTCGGGTGGGACATTCCCACAACAGAGCTATGAGGTAACTAAAGACATCCTTGTTTTGTACTTTGTTGATGTTCACAATGACTCTAACAATACCTTCTTTTCCAGAATACCTGATTGTGAGAGTGAACAGCAAGCTCTAATAGGTATAAATGATGGAGATCATGAAGCATAGAAAAGCATGAGAGTTATAAACGAACTTGTACTTTGAAATTCCTTCAAACTTCTTAGATTTCCTGTGCAATCAATTCACTCTATCTATTTTGTTAGTAGACCTTCGACTGTTAAGTCTTTGTTGCCTGAAAGACATTTTCCAATTTTGTGTACAATTTTTTTGTCATAGCTATTTTACCTGTGATATTACTGTCTTTTACGTACAGTTCTAGCAATAGTTTGAAAAATTCGGTCTCAAGGATATTTAGAGAATTTCTGGGAAAAAGAACTAAAACTCTAGACAGTGTCTAAGGACGAAGTCAGTATAGATTCTGGTATCTAATGGCACCGCTGTTTCCTCTTCCTCTTCTAGCAAAAGCAATTGAGACTTAAAATTTATCCTTATTTGGTTCTTTGTGATAAAGTGAAGTTCTAATATTAGTAATGGTAAGGAGAAATAGCTTCATCTCTTGTCACCTTATTTTTAAAACTATAACATGAAACATGTATCTCAATGACAGTAAGATATAAGCCAAATATAAAATGCTGTTGCCAATTTTGTATCCACTAAATCTATCTACTACTTAACAATCGAGAAGTTTTGTCTTCCATGAGATGAAATGAAGTGTATTTAAACAGTACGAGAAGAAAATTAAGAAATTCAGTATTTATAGTAGTTTCAAGAGAGAAAATTAATATCTATCTTATTTAAGTAGTTCCTTTGCTGTGAATAGTGTGTCATACATGTTTGCAATTTATGTGACTTGAAACCAGTGTAAAATTTTGATGAATGGAAATTGTTGATTTTAAACTTTGATGAAAATGATTTAACTCTGCCTGAAGTATTAATCCTCATAATATTCCATTCTTGATGTACAAATCAGCCAATACTTTCAAATAATCCAAAAGCAGTCAAATTTGCCATGTGTATCTGGTTCTAAATTTGAAGTATTTCATAGCAGTATTCTAGGCATTACACTTGTTCATTAAGTGGTGATTGTCACATTCAGAACATAGAACTAGAGTTTCATCTGAATTCTTCCAGGCAGTTCTTCACAAGTTATTTTAAAAATATCTCTATCCATGTCTGTATTTGATGTGATAAAATTAATTAGTTTTGAAGTAAGGTTGTTATTTTCCATAGCCCTTTATTGGAAAAGGATGAAGAAGCGTTAAGGCTGCAGATTTAAGCCTTGAACCCACAGGCATTGTTTTGAATATAAGAAGCGCAACTCTGATCTCAACGTTAGAATTGTTCCTTATGTATTTTTACAAAAACAGGACCCTATAGGGGGGAAAATAAACAGAAATCTGATGTTTTAAAAACTATGCATTAGATGCAATACCAATGGCAGAACTGTTACTATCCATAATTATGATTGGTAAGTGCTACATTCCATCTTTTTGTTAGTGTATGCGTTGGCTTTTTTTTTTTTTTTTTTTAT
>CABIKL010003809.1:0-10443 GCA_902196195.1 Aptinothrips rufus | reverse complement strand
GACTTGATGCTGACCTCTGACCTCTGACCCCTGACTGTGTTGCAGACGGTGCTGGGGCTGCCCGACACGCTGAGCTCGCTGCTGGACTTGATGCTGACCTCTGACCTCTGACCCCTGACTGTGTTGCAGACGGTGCTGGGGCTGCCCGACACGCTGAGCTCGCTGCTGGACTTGATGCTGGTGATCGCGCCGGCCATCCAGACCACCGCCATCGCCGGCCTGTCCGTGGTGGGCGTGCTGCTGGTGCTCTCGGCCCTGGTGGGCGTGTGCCTCACCGCGGGCATGCTGCACGCCACTCGGCGGCCCTCCGTCATCAGCCCGGCCTCCCGGGGCCCCGCCTCCGCCGCGCTCGCCGCCTACAAGTACAGCCAGGTCAAGATCCTCTCCGGCGTGAAGCCCGAGCACCTCGTCTCGCTGTCCCTGGGCAGGGAGCCCTTCGAGGACAGCCCCATCGGCAAGGGCAGAGCGTGAGGAGCCCGCCCTACGTACAGGGCCACCCAGTTACCTGCATCCTCCTCGTGTGATAGTTAGCTATTAGTTCTATTAGAAGATAAGGCGGACGCTCGCCGCGCGACTCGACCAGCAACCGCCTCGCAGGGTCGCTCGGACCCCGCCTCGATCTCCAGAGCCGCGGTGCAGCGGACGGATAGACAGTACGCGATCGGCAGACAGACGGACAGCGATGGAAGTGGTGGCCATTGCTCAGACGGCCGCGGTCGCGCTCAGTGCCGGCATAGTGCTCTTCATGGGCACGGGCGTGCTCTGCACGGCTGGCATGCTCTGCTCCACGCGGGGCCTGCGCCGCCGCTCGCAGCCCCGCCGCACGGCCCGCCCCGCCAGCCCCGCCAGCCCCGCCAGCCCCGCCAGCCCCGCACTCCACCGGTCCCTGCTGCCAGACCCCAAACCAGCCGATGACCTGATCGACCCCTTCATTCTACCCCCGGGTCGAGGGCGGTTCGACTTCAAAGGCAGGTCATGATTTTCACTGGCGACATGAATTTAACACATTCAGCGCGGCTTGGCCGTATAGAGCTCACAGGCCACGTACTTTTCGTGGGTCGCACTCAATGTGTTCATCGCAGGTGATTCTCGATGGCCTGGCACAGTAGTTTAGGAAGTTATTACGTGTCATAAGAAGTTAGAAAGGACTAAGCCGTGTCTTTCCGGCCCGTGTTTGCAGAAGCTACGAAGGCTGATTGTACGAAAATATTAGATAATGCAAACAGTTGCTTAAGTAACTCGTCCAGATGTATGTACAAAGATGTGAATGTTAAGAATTCAGTGTCTTAGTGCTGTAAACAGAAACTCCTTTGAAATTCCGTACTATTACTAGTACAAGTGACTTTGATAAGATAGCTGCTCAGGTGATACCTTATCGTGTGTACAGCGGCATTCTTATCAAGACAGATACTTTATCTACGATTAGGGGCTGTCCATAAATTACGTAAGGCTCTTAGGGGGGAGGGGGTCCGAGCCTGCTGCCTTATGGTCCTATACCAAAAGCATTGTGAGGTCAGGTTATTCGCCTTACGAATGAGGGGATGGGGTCGAAAAGGGCCCACTTTTGTCTTACGTAATTTATGGACGACCCCTTACTCTTATGAAGGGACGTTTAAGCAGCTTGCAGTCTATTTTTCAAAGGCTGGTTCACCCTATTTATGAGTTGGAGTGTGTATGTATATTATTTCTGTAGGATGCATGTTACCAGAGCCTAAAGGTACACTTTTCGATGCTGCGGAGCACCGGTCAATCAATGCCTGGCGGACGAACGAATCAGTCGTGGGAAAGACATCGATGCTTGGCAGCATCAATTTTCGCAGCATCAAAAAGTGTCTTTAGGCTCCTCGTGATGTACATTTTATATTTATTTCACGACATTTTTATCAAGCTTATTTCAGTCTTGTATATTTTATCAGTATTTAGACAGATATGATCGTTAAAACTATGACAAGTTATGTTCCTCACTTATTTATTTTTCTTCTTTCTATTATGACACAATCATGAAACGATCCCGCCTGCTCTTGCTCTGCTCCTAAGGACTGTAAGAAATGTGTTAAACTCTTTCACGTGCGAATTTCCTGGTGCCTTTCTACCTCGATGTATACGAATAATTAACGTGTAATGTTTTCACACATTTCGATCGCATTTCAAACGTCTTGATTTGAAATCATAGTAAGTCTCTATTTTGTGATTTTATCTTGTAAGTACTAAGATTCTTAAGTCATAAGATAAACCTTTTTATTTATAAGTAATTTTGAGTAGAATTAAATTATGCCATTCATTTGACTCGTTCGTTTTTCATTCATTTAACCGACCTCTTTCTCCCCATAAGAGGTGGCACTTGAGGAATGCCACAAATCTAACATTGACGTATGCGAACTTCGGTCTTTCCTACGTTTGCCCAAGTCCGTTCCTCGTCAATCTACAACCAGCCGTCGTGTGGTCTAAAGAAAAAGTGGACCATCCAGTCTCGAACCCAGACTGTTAGATTACGATGCGGTAGCTTTAACCACTGCGCCATGGCTACCTCATATGCCAGAATAGGTTCAAACGTGTACTAGTATTAATTAGCAGTTGCAGGGAGGCGAACATATAGTCACCGTACTCGAGTAACCCCGCTGTGTCGAGTTGTGGCCACAACCCTGTGGCCACAAGTAGGGTCGTGATTTTGACGGGAATAGTTTTGAACGCTCCAAGGACATTGTAGCCGCTAATGGCGTGAGGGCTCTGAGGGATAGTGTGAGAGCTCTTCGACTTCACGTTAGAAAGAAGACACTAAATATTATCTAATTACAACGAGAAAAGAAAACTCACATACTGGACTTATTGTATATTTATTTTTATTTGTCACCTCCGTAGGCGAACTTATAATAGTAATCACAGACAAAGAATAACTAATTATCCTACGGTACACATGGGATTGAAGTTGTCAAAGCGATTCCTGCCTTTTAATCATTGTACTATCAATTTTGGACGAATAATATTGAGTACTTTTTCTGCGTCTGGGTCTACTACTTTGCAATGCTATATTATGAAGTTACAGACACATGCTTGAAAGACTCAACACCCGAGCTAAATATATAGATTTGTAAAGGCAATGTTTTCACTTCAACAACACCAACCGAATAAAGATACTATACACAACTCAATGAACAATATTTAATTACCTGGTAGTAAAAGAAGTGATGGAAATGAGATTGCATTTCAAATCAACCAAAATTTTCGCCGATTTTTTTGTGGCATTTGCATTCACATTATTACTGTACCTATTTGCACAGTTGGAAGCCAATCACGGCAATGGATTAATATTTACTATACAAATTGAACTATTCCGCCGAAACCACAACCAACTCTTTAGGGCTTAAAACGTGCACAGCCATTTATGAGTAAACGCCAAGTGCCTTATGCCAGCAATTGTTTCCATTCAGCAAGATTGATCCAAAGAAGCATTTGTAACACCCCTAGTAACAGAGATTCGTCACGTTCACGTCACTTGACGTCAAATGACGTCAACATGACGAAACCATGAAAGCGTTAGGTGGTCGAGTTACCTACGCAGCCAAAGTTTTAGTACAATAGCTAAAAATTTAGCCACGCCGAGAGTTTGTTTTGCCTGTCAGTCGGTCATCGCTCTCCCTCCATACTCATCGCCAAGTGATTCCGACCAGCTATACTCCACGCACGGTGGACTGCCATTGCGACACAGATGAGGTGATGCAGAGATGCGACAAAATAAATGATATGAAGGAATACAAAAAACGGGAGCCATAGTCGTTGATTGTGCATGAAAACACTGAACGAGGTCAGAAACAGTCTACAAACTAGCTTTGAAACAATTCAGAAACTTAAATCATATAGAGTCTGGATATATTTAGGTTTGGAAGCAATTGCCAGTCTTAAAAAAGATCTGCACCTTATTTAACCGCAGCAGTAATATCTCATTTCACAGTCTTGATTAAATTCTATTAAAACATTGCTCGGGCTTTTTCTAGACAACAACAACAACAACAACAAATACAGTGAGAGTGCATTCTCGTCCTCTTACAGCGTTTTTACTTGAAGTCAAAATCTAAAAACAGCCCCAATCTGATATTTCGCTGCCCATACCGAAAAAAAAACATCGTTTAGTTGTTATGTCGAAATCGGTGCCAAAATAGTTCTTAACGCGACGTGGTTTCTGACATTGCAAACGATGTCGTTTCGACATCGGCAGCGACGTTTCTGATTGGGCGCAACCTCCATTCACACCATTGGCAAAGTCACGCCCGTAAAACCCAAATCATTTATAAGAGAGACACTGCGTGGCATGTCGGTCAACACAGCACAGCCCGAGAAAGACTTGTTCAAGAGGTGCGTCGAGGTAGGACTCAGTGGACACTCTAGGATGTAGTTAAAAATATTTCCAGCACACAGTATAATAAAGGAACTTTGGTCCTCATCCATCACAGGTTAAGTAGAAGTCGGTGCCCGCTCCTCTCCTGTCGTGCGCTGTGATTGGAAGCTCACAACGCCAACACTCCAGCGATTCTCAGACTCAAGTCAAGGAACGAAACATATATCAGCACACAAAAACAACTGATTTGGAATTTCGAGAGTTTGTGTCAATGATTGCAAAGGCTCTCATAAATGAGTCACTACCAGACTTTCCCCGCCACTTTTAGACAACTTCTAGTGATAATCTAAGATCTGGCAATAACCGCTGTCAAACTTGGGCAGCAATTAGTTACAAACAAAGTTACCAGTATGTTAGTCTTTTGGTCCACAAATTTGTCAAAAGTCATCCAAATAAAATCAGTGATGTCTAAAAGCGTAAATCTATCGTATTCGAACATTTGGAAATTTGTTATCACTGCCTTAGACCTATTCCAAAGAAATGTTTAAGCACTTTTGAAACTTTCGTACCGAAAAATCGTAAATTATTTTTGCAATTGGATTTTCCTTTAGACATAACAATAACTTTGATACAGTATCTATACTACCACATGTGAGTAGAGAGGAGGTTACATACTATGATTCTCTATAGCGCAATTTTGAAAATAATTTTCGGTTCAAGACAGTACTTGCTGTTTTTTCTAGCAGTGTCACTGTCCACTGCCAGTGTGCTACGGTTGCATCGTCCCGAGCCCTGACCAGAGTTTGAGAACGGCCGCACCACTCCTTCCCTAGCTGTCCGCGGACGCCTTGTCGGACTGCAAGCTGGCGGAGAGCGTGTCGCCGCTCGTTGAGGCCGCCGATGACGAGGAGGCGCCCGTGGACGACCCGGACGACGGCAGCAGGTCGAGGGAGCTGTACGCGGAGAGGGGGGGCTTGACGACGCGGAGGTGGCGGCGCAGACCGCGCGCCCTGGCCAGGCGGCAGCGACTCCTCAGGCGACGCGCGGCCACGACGAGCATGGACACCCCCGCCACCAGCATCAGCGCCGAGCACAGCCGCTGGCTCCAGGGCAGGATCATCACGGTGAAGTACATCATCGTCTGGATGTACCACGGCAGGCCCACCTGGTTCTGGAACACGACGAGCATCACGTCACCGACCACCTCGGGGCTAGCGTACATCTCTCACACACCGCTCTAACTTGCCCCACGTCACAACACGAGAAAGGCTGGGCAGTGAATGCACTGCGAGCGGCAGATCACTCGAACGAACCCTGTACACTGGACTTCCATTGGACTTCCTATAGCGTCGCCCTAAATGTAGGCAATAAGCTGTGCATGACCCCTGGAAATAGGCAAAAACCTGTACATTTGGCCTCTTGGATCCGTGGACTTCCAGTGGACTACCATGGGCTACCAGAAATTTGTACACCGAACTCCCTGAGTGATCTGCCCCTCGATTCACTGGCTGTATTTTTAAATAGGAAATTGCCATTTTTCACGAAATTTTTCCCTTGTTTGGGATATGGTACTATCATAGTACTAATACTAGTAAAAGGAGACAAGCATGTCGGGTCGCTCAGCTACATAATTACTAATCAGTGAGTTTATCGTTTTGCTCCAGCTACTTTTAGACGGATGAACTATGAAAAGAAGAGCGATATCGATAATATGTTGATTCGACATCGAGTATGTCTAGTATCTGGATTTCCGGACCACGTGTCGACAGCGACATGTAAAACGACACAAAGTCAACATCGATATCTAGTCCGTATCTAGTCGACATCGTTTTTCTCTTACTGAGCATTTTAGGTAGGTTGTACTCCAAAACGACTAGGAAGGTAAGCTTACGACTATAAGAAGCAGGTCTCATAATAACCTGCACATTTTTCTATTTTCAGAAACAATGACGAGGTATGGTTGTGTTGGTGCAGCACACTTACGTATTCGGCCCAGAAGACGGGGATGACCTGGTTAGAGAACCTCTCCACGCCGTGGATGGTGCTCACGTCGTGCACGATCAGGTTGGACTGGCTGCGAGCCGCGGCGTTCATCGGCACCCCCGTGGTCTGCAGGGGGAGAGACGACATAGTCACGTGACCGACCCCTCACCAGCAAGCTTCGACGCAACCAGTCAGTAAACACGTATTTGGGGAGTCCATGGACAGATCCAAACCGAGCGGGGAAACAACGATATCTGTCCAAAGACGCTCAAAAATATTTAGCTATTTTTTTTCTTAAATTCACGAAATAGTTTCAAAATTATTTCTACTGCGTGACATGCATGCTATTATTGAAGTTGCTAAACTTTTGACAGAAATGTTGATTACACTTTCTGCGGAAGTCGTTGTTCACACACCCTGTTTGGATCGGTAAGTATACCTTGACCGTAACTTGTCAGATACGTCTTTTCTGACCGGGCGCATCGAGTGACACTGTTAATGCATCCTGCCCACCGAGCTGAATAAAGTCCAACTATACAAAAGTGCACGAAAGAAAAATTACCAGTATGTTATTACAAAACTCCAATCCAGATGCAAAGATCAGGAAAGTCTTTTAAGAGCAATTTAGTTCGTACTCCAAATGACTAGGAAGGTACGAAACGCGATACGAAGTAAGCCTAAAAAAAACTGCAAATTTTTATATTTTCAGAAACAAAAATTTCACCCGTAGTTTTCGGGGTGGGATGATCTCTGGATTTTGATCATATCTGTATGCAGTAAAAGATGTATAAGAGCCGCTAAATCACGTGACATGAAGATCATATCCGAAGCGTTATGTTCTAGCGAGTAGCACCAGCGCCTGGCTGGGCAGGCCGCCCCTCCTACCGGCTCGAGGATGACGTAAGAGTGATGCTTGCTGCGGTCCGGCTGCAGACCCTCCACCAGGGACTGGAGGCGCGGCGAGTTGTAGAAGTGCGGCTGAGACGCGGCGATGGGGAAGTCTGGAGACAGATCGACAGTAAGAAATAAATACCTGGTTGAAAACTCCTACCGAGAAGGAATTTATGTGCTGGGATATACATAAGTTCAAGTGAACTACAAGGTTAGAAAACTTTCTTTCTCAGCTGCTTACAGAGAGCTCTCGGGCAAGTACTGATCATATATGCTGGTGCGTTGTAGTGGACTGCCTTTTATGGTTGCAGTAATTTTCTCTATCACGCACCGTAGGTTACGGCATCAGAAGAGCCTCAGACCAAGAGAACACCAGCTAAGAATTTTTTTCCCAACTCATCGTAAAAATAACGTACATTCGAAAAGGAAATTCCGAAACAATAGGAAAAGTCAGACTTTTGTCGCAATGGTTTTTTTTTTTCAGGTATATTTATCCCAATTTTTCGGAAAAAAAATTCCGGCAGTCGGGCATTACACCAATCTCTCATTTTGATAGAAGTTTCCGGTCAAAATCTGCCGAGGATAGGTATTTTTAGCGTTCGGTTGATCTATGCAAGACATTCGACGTGCCCTCCAAAGTTGTTTTTTTTTTTTCGGTGTGATGGAACTTACCGAAGTAGCAAGGAGAGAGGTCAGTGAGACCGGAAGGCAACGAGTCACGGCCCGGCCTCGTGTAGCAGTCGGTCTCCGAGGTGGCGTTCTCCGGCCGGTCATACACATCGTCAGGGAGCTCGAAGCGCATCGCCGACATCCCCAGTCGCTCCTCATCACCTGCGGCACAGGGCAGGACGTCCACGCTCACATTCACATTCAGATTCACATTCACATCCACATTCACATTCCTATTGCTGTTGGTTGTGGCATGGTGCACTAGCCCGCAGTGAAGGGGTTGCCTCTGGCATGCGAGGGCTGTGGGCATTCATGTCGCACTAAGCGCCTGCGAAAGGCAGGATAGGCAACCCAGCACTGCACGGGAGTGTAACAGACATGCCTACCTCACAGGCACTCGACCCGCGCGGCCTGTCCTGTGGCATGATTACGACCAAACAGCTCGGGCGCAGCGAATCATTTTCATCAAAAACAGAAAGGGGCTGTCCATAAATTACGTAAGGCTCTTAGGGGCGGAGGGGGTCTACGCCTATCTTGCGTCCCTATACCAAAAGCATGGTGAGGTTAGGTTATTCGTCTTACAAGGGGGAGGGAGGGGGTCAAAAAGCGGTCAATTTTGTCTTACGTAATTTACGGACAACCCCAAACGAGACTTCTCTGGCCACCAAAGCGCAAACACGAACTTCACCTCGCTGTGGAGCGTCAACTAGCGCCTGGGGCTGGTCGGGTAGGCAGCACCGCACAACACCACCGCGCAACTGGTAGGCCTATCTCGCGGGCGCTTTACCCACAAGAATGAGAAAAGCAGATACCAACGAGATTTTTTGGTGTGCCCACGCCTTATTTGGATGTCTCAGATTCCTACTGGTTTACTGAGAGCCAAGTAAATTCAACGTGAACACTCAGCGTATCTAGTTATTGTCTGCCAACATAGATCAGTTTTAAGCAGAGCGCGCCAACAACCATCCATCTATCTCCTCAGAGTGGATCTTAGTAGCCTAAGATTAATTCACATATTCGTCCAACTCCATCAAAATGAATATACAACTCTAAAAATGAAAGTCATTTTGGCAATATTTGGCGAATTAAAACGAAATGTTGGTAGTATTAAATAAGGACTGAGTGTCATTCTGCGCGTTCCGTTTCGATCAGTCTATGTTTTCCATCACTTGCGAGATATTTCCCCGCTGTCTTAAGCCGGAGCCCAGCAGCTGCGGCCATCACAGTTGTTCACTGTAAAAAATAATACCTATTTAGGGTAGTCCTTCCCCCAAAACAGGGGTAAAGTAAAACCAATTTCAAAATTTTTGGGAATTGTTTGGAGGATTCTGTTTTACAGTGCGTTTTAGAGTGTCCTGATCACTTTGGGATAGCTATCAAAATGACCCCCAAAAATTCCGAAACTGGTGTTACTTCACCCCTGTTTCTGGGAAAGGGCTGCCCAAAACTGGTAATACTTTTTTCAGTGTTGTCGCCTCTCTTCTCCCAGCCTCTCTAGCCTGGACCTGCCATGGCCTTCATGACAGTCACGCCAGGCACCAGGCCAGGCAGGCCAGAGATCGATACCGTCCATTCCATTCCATCTCGCCCGAGGCGAGGCGTTAGGACGGAGAGAGACAGCGCTCAGGGCCACTCGTAAACTTACGGGCGAAGTACAGAGGCATCACTCGGCAGAGAGTCTTCCGGAAGTAGCGCAGCTCGTCTTCCTTGTGCACGCCCTGGTGGTAGGAGACTCCCTCCGTGCCGCCGTACACCGAGTCGCACCGGTCGCCGCGCCACCAGCCCAGGTTCCGGTTGCCATGGAAACGGTCCATCTGGAAGAAGCGACGCTCGTTCTCCGCGCCGATGAAGACCGACACCTCGTCCGTGAAGTCATCGTAGATCTGAATGACAAGGCAGGCTGTGACAGGACAGGGTCTAGAGGGCTAGAGGGGGAGAGCTGCTACCACCACGAGACAGGACAGGGTCTAGAGGGGCTAGAGGGGGAGAGCCGCTACCACCACGAGACAGGACAGGGTCTAGAGGGGCTAGAGGGGGAGAGCCACTACCACCACGAGACAGGACAGGGTCTAGAGGGGCTAGAGGGAGAGAGCTGCTACCACCACGAGACAGGACAGGGTCTAGAGGGGCTAGAGGGAGAGAGCTGCTACCACCACGAGACAGGAAAGGGCCCTTCGGGTCAGGAGCACAGGGTCTAAAGAGGCTAGAGGGGGAGAGCTGCTACCACCACGTGATATGGCAGGGCCCTAAGGTCAGGAACAAAGGGGCTAGAGGGGCTAGAGGGAGCTGCTACCACCACGAGACAGGACAGGGTCTAGAACAGCGGTTCCCAACCCAAATCACTTAGCGACCCCAAAATGGCCCATGAACATTTTCGCGACCCCAAACTTAACTTTGAGTGAATGTTCGCGACCCCACGCGACCCCAAGATTTGTTTTTCGAAAGTCAAAGACATGAATATCTATATTTTTCTATATAAAACGAGGATGGAATGAGGATGGAATGAGGGTCGAACGCGAGTGGAATGAGGGTCGAACGCGAGTGGAATGAGGGTCAAACGCGAGTGG